>PVJX010018617.1:0-36199 GCA_004027295.1 Dolichotis patagonum
GGAAAACTTCAAGAGGAAGAGATAACAATCTTAAATATATATGCACCAAATTCCAGAGCACCAAGCTATATAAAGCAAATACTAACAGAAATGAAAAATCAAATAAGCAATAACACAATTATAACAGGAGACTTTAACACACCATTGACCCAAAGGGACAGATCAACTAGACAGAAAATCAGCAAAGACATAACAGAACTGAATCACACCTGTGAACAAATGGACTTGATAGATGTATACAGATTGTTCCATCCAACAACATCAGAATATACCTTCTTCTCAGCAGTACATGGGACATTCTCTGAAATAGACCATATACTAGCCCACAGAACATATTTAAGTAAATGCAAAAGAATTGAAATTATCCCATGCATGTTATTGGATCATAGTGCCGTGAAACTAGAAATTAACAATAAAAGCAAAAACCTCACAAACACATGGAAACTGAGTAATACACTCTTGAGCAACCAGTGGTTCACAGAGGAAATTAAAGAAGAAATTAAACAATATCTACAATCAAATGAAAATACAAACACAACTTACTGGAATTTGTGGGATGCAATGAAAGCAGTCCTAAGAGGAAAATTTATTGCACTGAGTTCCCACATCAGGAAGACAGAACGAACACAAATAAACAACCTGATGCTACAACTCAAACATCTAGAAAAAGAAGAACAAGCCAAGTCCAAAGCCAAAAGAAGGGAGGAAATTATAAAGATTAGAGCAGAAATTAATAAAATAGAGACTAAGAAAACAGTACAAAGGATCAATGAATCAAAGAGTTGGTTCTTTGAAAGAATAAATAAAATTGATAAGCCCTGGCAAACCTTATTAAAAAAAGGAAAGAAAAAACTCAAATTCATGCAATAAGGAATGAAAAAGGTGAAATTACTGCAGACTCGGCGGAAATACAGAAGATTGTCAACACCTATTTCAAAAACCTCTACTCTCAGAGGTTCGATAACACAGAAGAAACAGACAGAGTCCTAGATACATATGAACTACCAAAGTTGGACAGAAATATGTAAAACTGCTGAATAACCCAATTTCTATTACTGAAATTGAAAATGTAATTAAGTCCTTGACTACAAAGAAGAGCCCAGGCCCTGATGGATTCACTACAGAATTCTACAAGAAATACAAAGAAGATTTAATTCCGATACTCCTCAACCTTTTCAATGAAATTGAAAGGGAAGCAATTCTTCCTAAGTCATTCCTGGAAATAAATATTACTCTAGTACCAAAACCAGAGAAAGACCCAACTAAAAAAGAGAACTCTAGGCCAATCTCCCTAATGAGCATAGATGCAAAAACTCTAATAAAATATTGGCAAACAGGATGCAGCAAATCATCAAGAAGATTATACACCATGACCAAGAGGGATTCATCCCAGAATTGCAGGGATGGTTCAACATACGCAAATCAATAAATGTAATTCACCATATCAATAGAGCCAAAAGTAAGAACCACATGATCATCTCTATAGATGCAGACAAAGCATTTGATAAGGTCCACCACTTATCCATGATAAGAAGCTTACAGAGAATTGGAATAGAAGGTCTTTATCTCAACATGATAAAGGCCATCTATGACAATCCAACAGACACCATCATATTAAATGGTCAAAAACTGAAAACCTTTACCTTAAAATCAGGCAAAAGACAAGGATGTCCCCTGTCACCACTCCTATTCAACATATTACTGGAAATACTAGCCAGAGCAATAAGACAGGAAAGAGAAATGAAAGGAGTAAAGATAGGAGAAGAGGAAGTTAAATTATCATTATTTGCAGATGACATGATACTTTACATAGAAGACCCCCAAAACTCTATTGAAACATTCCTAGATATAATAAATAAATTCAGCAAGGTAGCTGGATACAAAGTCAATACTCAAAAATCAATAGCATTTCTGTACACTAACAACAAAAGTACTGAGAGAGAAATAAGAGAAGCCACACCCTTCACACTAACATCCAAAAAAATGAAATACTTAGGAATTAATCTCACAAAAGAATTAAAAGACCTATAAAGCAAAACTTATAATACACTGAAAAAAGAATTCAAAGAGGACCTCAGAAAATGGAAAGACATCCCTTGTTCATGGATAGGAAAAACAAACTTTGTAAAAATGGCCATTCTCCCAAAATTACTATACAGAGTCAATTCAATCCCAATTAAAATACCACTAACATACCTCATAGATCTAGAGAAATCACTCCTAAAATTCATCTGGAACCAGAAGAGACCTAGAATAGCAAAGGCAATTCTAAGCAACGAAGGCAAGGCAGGATGCATCACAATCCCTGACTTGAAATTGTACTACAAAGCTACAGTAATAAAATCAACATGGTACTGGAATAAAAACAGAGCTGAAGATCAATGGATTATATTGGAAGATACAACCCAACCACAAACTCACTCAACCACCTTATCTTTGATAAAGGGGCCAAACATGCTTGCTGGAAGAATGGCAGTCTCTTCAACAAATGGTGCTGGAAAACCTGGTTATCCATATGCAGAAGAGTAAAACTAGACCCATGCCTACCACCATGTACTAAACTAAAATCTAAATGGATCAAAGATCTAAATATTAAAACAGAAACACTAAATCTGCTGGAAGACAAAGTGGGTAAAAATCTCAAAGTTATAGGGGTAGGAAGGGAATTCATGAACAAGAATCAAACTACACGGGAAATACTTCCCAGAATCAATAACTGGGACCACATCTTATTAAAGAGTTTCCACACTTCAAAAGATATTTTCAGCAGCGTGAAAAGAAAACCCACAAATTGGGAAAAAAATCTTAATGGACAGTCCCTCAGACAAAGGACTTCTGTCTAGAACTTATAAAGAATTAAAAAAAAATCAGACCCTCGAAATTCAAAGACCCAATCCAAAAATGGGCATCTGAAATAAATACACAGTTCTCAGATTAAGAAATATAAATGGCAAATAAATACATGAAAAAATGTTCATCATCATTAGTCATGAGAGAAATGCAAATTAAAACCACACTGAGATTCCATCTCACTCCAGAAAGATTGGCCAAGATAGAAAACACTACCAACAACAAGTGTTGGAGAGGCTGTGGGGAAAAAGGAACTCTTCTGCACTGTTGGTGGCAGTATAGACTGGTGCAACCACTGTGGAGGTCAGTCTGGAGATTCCTCAAAAAGCCGGGTCTGGAGGTCCCATTTGACCCAGCTATTCCACTTCTGGGCATATTCCCAGAGGATCTGAAAACATCATACCACAGTGATATATGTGCACCTATGTTTATAGCAGTACAATTTGTAATAGCTAGATCTTGGAAACAACCTAAGTGCCCATCAACTGAGGAATGAATAAAAAAGTTGTGGTATTTCTATACAGTGGAGTACCACTCAGCTATAAAGAATGATCACATCGAGATATTTATAAATAAATGGACACGACTTAAGACCATACTCATAAGTGAAATAAACCAAACTCACATGTGTAAATACCATATAATCTCCCTAGTATGAGAGTTGATGAGAGTATATAAGATTTTATGGTAATCATGAGTCCCAACCTCAGAGCTTTGAAGACTTTCAACATTTTAATTCATCAGTTGGAATGGTTTTATCCTGTTTTGTTTGACATTATTATATGTGATGCTATGAACACCTGTTTTGAAGAGAACAAAGCATTATGACAGCTATTGCTGATTTAATACTGTCCTTCTTAGAAGTCCTACCAAGCTTCTATTCTTCTATTTCCATTGGTTCTATCTATCACATTGTGTCTAATTGGGATTTGAATACGTGTGAAAGTATAAACAAAATTTTTTATTGAAAATTAGATATTATAGTACCAATTGATCATTCTCTGTTATTTGGTTCAGATTTCCCTGTAATTCTTTCACTCTTTGAATGGTTTTATACTTTTTGTTGCATTTGATATTATTGTTTTTGAAACTATGCTCAACTATAGCAGAGAAAGAAATATTGTGATAGCTATTGTTAATGTCCGGTTGCCTTAATGTTAAGTATTGTGTTGCCTATGTTGTCTGGTTCCGATCTGCTCTGTACTGACCTTTTTTGTCTTATTCTCTTTAAAATAAAATGGGAAAAAAAGAAAGAAATAAAGTACCTCTAAGTCCTGAAAATTTCATTACTGCAGTAGCATTGACAAATATTTTTGCCTCTCAGTTTTTTCCAATAAAATCCACTATATGACTATACTGTAACTTTTCACCTATACCATCAAGACCTTCATAGAACCTAGAAAAAGATAAATACCTAGTGCACAGTGGTCTCTGTTGTATCATAAGCAACACCCAGGTGCCTTGTGAGGATTCTGAAGAGGGCCTCATTCTCTCACCATGCATGAAGTACAAAGTCAAGAGAGGAGGGTGGTTCTGGTTTCCAGGGCCAGACCCAGACCATTTTCCTTCTTCTAGTGTCTCAGAATCTGCTGTGTTGTAACTCTTACTGTTCAGTCACAGTGTCTCCTTTGCCTCTTCACTCTGGTCAACCTACTGTCCAATTTCATTGATTAAGTGCATGTCAAATAATCTCTATCCTAAAATCTAAAATCCAAACAACATTCTGAAAAATATTCAGTACCCACAGGAACGTGCCAACCTATATACTAGTTTTTGGGTGCTTGAATTTTCTATTACTTCAAAAGCCCAACCACTTTTTCTGGTCCAAAAAAGCTGAGTTTATAAAACTGACTGCAGCTTAGAAGAAACTTTGATAAATCCTTAACAGCATTCACAAAAAAGAAAGGCAATGGAAAGTGAAGTTCGTATGTCTGGACTCAAGTAACCTCATATAGTCTTTCGAGATGTCATCAGTTATGACCAAGAAATGTTTGAGCTACAGTCACATAACAGAGAAGATTAAGTCATTGAAATGTAGAATTTTTTTTTCTTTAACGGTAATAGCTTCTCCGAGGGTTAAGGCTTGGAGAAGCTTAAGGTAACCACCACCCAATCCTGTCTTTAGCCAAGATGTGTGGACAGAATATGCAGAGGTTGATCTCAGGAAGTCACAGTGTAGTTTTGTTTCCACCAAAGGGACAGGAGGAAAAGGGTTTCAGAGAGATAATAAAACAGATATGGATTGTCTGTTATTTCACTGTAGTTTGTCCCTTCCTTACTATTAAAAGATCCTTGCACATCTCACCACAGTACTAAGGAAATTTGTGGTGATGTGGGGTGTTGGGGCTACGAAGCAGCTCTGAGCAGGATTTAAAATTTACTAACTGGCTTTCTATGTTTATCTGTGAGTCTGTCCTAGGCCTCAGCCCCTTTCCTGGTGACGGGAGCTGATTCAAACTGAACCTGTATGAATCACTGTTCCTGGCTGAGGCCTGAAGTGGTCTGTGAGGCCAGAAATGCCACAAAAGACAAGGCCACAGCTACAGACACTTGGCTCAAACACCAGTTAAGTAGATAGAGACTGCAGCTGCAGGAATTATTCCTACACTCTCACTCCTAACATGTCTTCATGATAAGACAGTCCTCTTAAATTAACATGATTCATTACTTGGAGAATTCTCTAAGTGACTCCCAAGGTCCTGCTCATTGCCTGTGCTTTCCTCAGTTTCCCCGCTCTTTGTTTTGCACCTAATACAAATGGGTGGTCCAGAGAAGTCTTTGTCTTAGCCCTCGGAGTCTCAAACTCCTCTAAAGGGTTTTGACCCTCCTGGAGCCCTAAAATCATACCACATGTCTCATTTATTTAATCCTTTGCTGTACACTTGTTTGGGAGATTGGGGATCTAGGTTAGGACCTGATAATGGGGCCATTCCATATCCTGAGAGCTATCTTTAAATAAAGTCTGTTTATTTTCACCAAGCCTACCGAAGCGGATAGAGCTTCAGCAACAGTAGTTTGTATTTATGGACATCAAGAGCAATAGATTTGGAGCAATTCTTATGAGCTAATTGTTACCCTGGTACTTTCTTAGTCCAGGTGGACATATTGTTCAGTTTATATAGCTGTTTGACCAAATAAGCATAATATTTGCCTGAATAAATGATACAAAATAACTTCCTAGACAAATAATGAAATTATTTAATATTTTTCAGGTTTTTTCTTTTTTTCTTTTTAGAGTTTCACTGTGCAGTTCAGAGTGGCCTTGAATTTACTTTTAGCCCAGGCTGACCTCAAACTGACCAGTCTTCCTGCCTCAGCCTCCTGAGTGCTGATATTATAAGCATGCACTGTGCTTAGCCTTGTTTTTCTGGGTAAGAAATTATGTTGACACAGATGATCTCAGTTATCACAAATGATCAAAATAAAAAAAGGTATGCATAAATGATTTCCCCAGGACAAAAATCACTCCTTGTAAGGAATAAGAAATTGTAGAATCAAATATATGATTGAATTTTTTTTAACATGAGGCAAACAACCTCCATTGTTTTGAGATTTGATTTTACAGCCAAAGTTAGTAATTCATAAATAGTCTCAATATAACCCTTCTGTGTGGCTCAAAATGATTAACCATGAGCACTTCTTGCACTCAGTCCTTTCTCTGTGGAAGGAAAGAGTTTCCAAGTTGAAGTTCCCAGAAGAGCTCTGCTCATCACAACTTCCTGTGCTGCTTGGTCGCCACAGCTCCAGTCATGATGATCCGCAGCAAACCTGCCACTCCTCCTTTCCTCTTTGATTTAATTTGTTTGAAACCTGGCGTAAGTCTGCTCTCTAACTCCTCCCTTTCTCCTGGAGCCATTTATTTTGGTCTCTCTTTCTTCCCTGATTTGTAGATGCATGTTCCTCCTTTGCACTCTACGACCACATTGCTGTAAGTCTTTCATTCTCTTGGCTTTAATAACGGAAATGTTAAGTTTCCCATAGAGGACGTGCCCTGGAGGGGAGTTTTATTCACACCCTATAATGGATGTCAGTTAATATTTAGACACAATTAATTAATAGTAAACCCTAAGGCAAGCTTTACTGTTAGGAAAATCAGACCATATCTCCGATTAAATAAAGGGCTGTTTCCCTAACCAAGACCGCACATGTTCCATTATAAGCAAAGACAAACATCACAAGTGTGGTGAAGGGAGACAAAAGATAATTAAGACTATTTAAGTGTATGCCTGGATCAGCAATAGGCTTTCTCAAGCTACGTCACCGGAGTTCCCTACCTCATAAATTTATCAGTCCCTTCTTTCTACCACATCTCAAATTTCAGTTCATAATTTCATTAACTATTTCAAGATGCCAAAAAAGTTCTTTGAGTCACACTGAGGACTTCTCAGTACTTCAAGTAATTTAGCATACAGTACTTTAGAGATTTATTTTTATCGTATTCATTGAGAAATTTTTGAAGATATGTCCACGAACATTCCAGAACAAAATCAAACACTAAAGACTGTAAGTAAAGAAAACTGGATATGCTTGAAGCTAATAAAAGTGTTATCTTAACATTGTAAATATCACAAAAATGTGTACAAGATATATTACTTATGAGGGATAAAGAATGGTATTGACTCAGCCCAAGAGTGTTTGATCATTTTTTATTTTGTTTTGTTTTGTTTTGGATTAAATCTCTGAAATGAGTTCAGATGAATTTATTGAATTAATATTTAATGAATACAGCATGTGTTTTAGTTACTGTAAGGAATTAAAAATCATATTTAAAAGAGAATGCCTGGTTGAGAAATAAAAGTAATTTGGGGAATGAGAACTCTTCTTTGCTCCTCTGTAGATGATGTGAGCCCCACATCTAGCTTAACTTCGCACTTTTCATTCATTCCTGGCCAGGGTGAAGCAGCAAACTGGGCACACAGAACAAATTCCCTTCCTGGTTTTTTGTCTGGGGACCCAGCTACTCTACTGTTTTTGGTGACTTGTAGACATTCATGGCCAAGTTGTTCCACCTTTGTCAGAATTGATCTAGGTAGTGTTTGCCTATTTCAAGGTGGTTTTCACTGGGTCAGTACCTATTTAATTCTGGAATTGTATATAAGGAAATCAATTTGTCCATAGCTTTATTTAAAAATTACATCTGATATCTCATTTACCATATTATCTCAATTGGTTCAGAATACAGGATATCATTGAATTAATCATCACTCAAACTCCATAAGGTGACCAAATAATTGTGGCAAACATTTATGTATCAAATTATTTAAACAAAATATTGAAATGAAGTAATTATTTCCAATAGGGGAATAATTAGTTGTGGAGAGAAAAAACCAAAGATATTTTTAATTGAAAGCTGAAGGATGACAGGGGTCTTCATTTGGACTCAGATTCCTTTCCTGGCATATAGCCACCATGAGTGAATTAATCACAGACTTGAACTCTGAGCAAGATGAAAATGGTGATAGAGAGGAGGACAAATAGTTGACAATCTTTAGAGAAATGAAAACCTACTTAGTGTGCAGGCATGAGAAATGTATTTCTCCTTACAATTAAATATAGAAAATATAGCAAATATAAAGAAGCAACCAAATTTGTTACCTAAATTAAAGCATTTAACCCTATCTAATACAGAAAAGGTAATTATCTATTCATAATATTTTTCTCCATAGTAACCTGGAACATCTCTATTATTTACATATAGAAGTAAATTGATTTTAGTGAACAATATAGACTAAAAGTTAAAAATGAAGTCAAAGTTTCATTTATCCTGATCCTTTAGATACTTTCTCAGTGTAGCAGAGATCTCTAACTAGCATTCTTTAATGACAACATTTCTTGATGAACTATAAATTATTGTCCTATATAGAAACACATAATGAAATAACCATGAAGCAGTACTAGATTATATTAGAAGCAAATCAGATGCTAAACTTTGTAGTTAGACTTATAAGAAAAGATACTGAGAAATTTTAAATTAGCACTGTTTCTGTACATATTTTTCTATCTAGTTCATTTCAAACTGAGCTGTTCTCCACCTGTCCTGCCCCAATCTCTGCTAATATCACCGCAAGCAGCCTGGCCGTGGCCCAGGAACTTGTGCCCACTGCGAGCCCTGTTTGGCTGGGCCAGAGGTAGGAATAGCTGTGCTCACCAAAGGGGCAGCAGAGCCTGATCTGTTCTGCAGAGTAAGCGACAGGCTCTGAAACCGTGATCCACAAAAATTTTATTTGTTTGTTACCTTTAAAAAAAAAACGGTGTTTTTGAAAGAATAAGAAATGAACTCTCCAAAGAACAAAGGAACCAGCAGTTCCAGATATATTTTAAGCCTAAGGAAAGTTAGAAGCCAGAAGAGAATATGAGTGGCAGGACACATACAGTCAACCTTTAAAGGTTTGATGTCTGTTTTAAGTTCTGCAAACGCCCCCGGCTTTCCCCCACATAAAACAAAAAAACCTGACTTATGTTCAAATGTGGCCTTCGCCCTTCACCCTAACACCAAACACCATGAGAAAAAAAATTAAGGGTGGGAAGGCGACATGTCTATAAAGATATGAATATCCATCCCACTGTACCAACTGAATCAAAGATGAAGCTCCGAGATGTGAGGGTGGTGGGGAATCACGGTGTAGTGTGATGATTCCTAAGCATGGGGTCAGACCAAGACCATGTTTTGCTGTGGATCTGGTAAAGAAAAAAAAAAGCCTGCCTGTTCCACACCTCCACCCACTTCATGAAGCCTACCAAGATCCTACCTCTGGCCCTGGATGTCATTTCAATTTCTAGTATTTGTTTTGTCGGAAGGTGAGTTTCTCAAATCACTGATACTCTGGTTGTGTCCAATATCGGGCCTTGCAAAGCTGCAAACAAGATTCTCCAGCAAAAAGAAAAAAAAAAAAAATCCACGAGACAGATAGACCTACTCTGGTCTAACATACATATTTAAATAATAAAGAAAAGTGGCCTCCTTGTTAGTTGAACAATACAAAACTAATTCAGTTTTGTTTTGTTTTTATTTTGCTTTGGGGTAGACTGAATTTTATTCTCTGTTTACTGGCATAGTTTAGTTCATTACCATTAAAACATTATCAAAAGCACAGTTCAGATTAATTTCTGCCCTCTCAGTATTTTGTTTTTGCTGGTGGTCGTTGCAGTAAGAACAATTTAAATAAAAAGGAATTAGTGTGGATTGTTACTCAAAATGATGCTGCAGAGGTTTGAAATCTACTTAAACTTTGAAACTCATGTATATAAGTGGGCTTGTTTGTTTAATAAATGTAATTACTTTTGACTCAATAAGAAATAGTCCTATTGGAGACAAGGTAAAAATCTGAATATGGACTGCATGAATCAAGTACAGTGTCCTGTTATGGTTGGCTTCACTTTCTGAAGTTTTAATTATAATTAGCTGCAATCTGAAAATATTAAATGGCAAATTCTAGGAAAAGCAACTCATAAGTTTTAAATAGTGCTTTGTTCTGGGAACACAATGAAATCTCATGCCATTGTTCCTGTGTTATCCCATTCAAGGCATGAATCACCCCTTTATATAGTATATCTGTGAAACACATGATATCTGCCTGCTACTTGCTTTGTAGCTAGCCTTCTTGTTTATCAAATGGACTATTATAGTATAGTAGTACTTGAGTTCAAAGAATCCGTATTTTACTTTTTTAATGACCCCAGTAGGCAAGACAAGGACACTAGAAATTTGATTATGTTAAAAACTAGCCATCAAGTACTTCTTCTATGCAAAAAGATGAAGTTCTTAATCATGCATTTATTTTTATTTTTTGAGGTTTTTTTCTTTTTCTTTTAGGAAAGTCTCACTACATAGTCTGTGCTGGCCTAAAGCTCACTATGTAGCACAGGCTGGTCTTGAATTTGCAATGATCTTTCTGCTTTGGTGTCCTGAGTGCTAGGGTTACGGGTGTGCACCACTATGCCTGACATAAGGCATTCTCAGTTTAACCAGGAAAGAAAAATATTATATACTGAGGTTGCTAGAATTTACTATAAGAGTAAATCTTCTATGAAATTGTGAAAAAAACCCTACATTTGTTATAGTTATTTGATTTTATTATTAGTTATATTTGTAAGTCTCTTTTGATGACAAATTTGTAAGTTACATTTTTTCTTAAGCATTTATGTACAGGAAAAAAACACAATGTACATAGAATTTGGTGTCTGTTGATTCAGTCAGCCACTTGGAGTCTTGTGTCACCCATAAAGTGGAGGAATGTGTCACCCGTAAAGAATAAAAACCATTGAAAATCATGTTTTCAATAAATACATATTTAATTTTCTAGTAAAATTAAAATATCTAATTTAAATGAGATATAGTAGCATACTCACCAATTTGGAAAAGATAAAAGAAAAAGAGGGTAATATCAAGTAATGCCAAGAATTAGAGAATTTCCACACGTAACTCTTTGAGATTAAAAACTCCTGCAACTTTTCTGGAAGGCAACCCAGCTCTCTAAGCAGGAATTAGCAATGTGTACATCTGTACATGTTCCCAGAGTGGCACTTCAAAGGTGAATTCCAAATAAATGATGGAATATATATTCAGAGAAGTAATTTCAAGGATGTTATCTCATTTCTTTATGAATTTAAAAATTTGAAAACAAAGTTTATATCATAACTAATTGTTGGCAAGTGATGTAAGCTAAGCCCACGCGATTAAAAAAAAGTGTAACTTTGAAAAATTAAGCATGTTTTATGTAAATACACATGTATTAATATAGAAAGTAGTTCAAACATATTGGGGAAAAATAAAGTTATTTTATAAAAGATACATGTAAATATTCATTTCTTTGTGTCTTAAGAAGGTAAATTTTACCACAATACTAACAGTTGTTATATAGACTAAAAGAATTTTTTTAATTTTTGGTAATTAAAATATATGTGAATTAATTTCTTTTCAATAATTTTGAATAAAAGTAAATAAGCACAGAGGATCTAAACTAAGAAACAGAGAAATTATAGAGACTTCTCCAAAATAAAGCTTGCCAAATATTTGATTAAAATTATGTATGAACATAGCACTGAATAACTTTCTATAAATATGGAAGAAAGGCATTCTCTGTTGGTTGCATATTTTGTTTTCTAATGTATAATTTAAGAAATGTTTACTTTTTATTGAAATGTTTCAATCAAACTGTAATTATCATGAAGTTTATCCCAATCTGTCAGAAATAAGAGCTTCAATATCTTCACATATACACTGGATTTAAAGCCAATTTACATACCTTCAGAAACACATGATAAACATTGTTGGAATTCAACTTACTTTTCTAAGTGAAAGATGTCATATAAATTCATAGAAATTATAATGACATGCTAACATAAAGCAAAATATTTTTGTTTATAATTCTTTTTCCAAATGGTATATTCAGCACCCTAAACAGAAAAAGACTTGCCTGAATTATCAGGATATTGCCTCCCTTCCAATCTTTGCTTTTCTAGTAAAGCTCTGACATATGGGGCTTGCAGAATACAGACATTCTTACTAATTCAAGTGGACCTTTAATTATTTATTCATTCATTCATCCTTCCATGCCAACCCAGTTGAGTTTGCAGTCTTTTTCTCCACTACTAGATGCCCTCTTTTTTTGAAATTTACAGATACACAGATAGATAGGTAAATAGGTAGATAGATAGATAAATAGATAGATAGATAGACATACTCTCTTACCTGAGAGCTGTCAGCCCGAGAATGATAAATAGATTTGACATTATATACTAAGTACATCTAGTTGTCAGTGTCCACACAGAATGATTTGTAAAGAAGAATTCTAGGGGAAATTCAAAAATTATTCTAACTCATATCCTCAATTCATTAGGAAAAATTTCTATGATTGAATAATTATGCCAGCCTTTCATAAAATTATGAAGAGTAAATATAGAAACACTAAATTCTCATTATTTAAAGTGGCCATTTCTTATTTTATACTGCATTTCTTATTTTATACTTTTCTGTACTTTTCCCTTAATGAATAATTATCATCACTGTTTGGTTTATTCTGTAGTAGGACCCACCGTGACATCTCACAACATAGTACACATCTGCTCTTTTGAAACAACCCCTTTCTGAAACCCTGCCACATTTTAGTTCTCTCTAAATCCTGATCTATCTCTTCCATTATATTTGGACCATCAATTGTCAAATATGATGTGGGGATGGCTAAAAATTGTTTTTCAGAATCTTAAGGACACTGTGAAAAAATATAGACAATGATACTCAATGTCAAAACTCACAGGAAGAGTCTACAGTAGATTTGCACAAAAAGTAATGAATTTCAAGTCAATTATAGTTTTGGTACATATTTAAGAAAAAAGGTTTCTTAAACATTTGATGGATGACAAGTGGCAATGTCTTCTATCCATTTTCTTATACTTTTTAATTTTTATGTGTTTCTCTTATATTTAAAACATATCTAAGTAATATCTGTCAGAAAGTCAGCCTAGGAAACTAACTGAGCTTCTGTCTCTGGTATTTGAGTACAAATGAACACAAAACAGGAGTTAGGTGCCACTGAAGACAGTCAACCATCTGAACTGAAGATTTTAAGCAATCACATAATATTGCCCCCAGCAGCAAACTTTATCTAAGCATTTAAGTCCACAACACTTTAGCACTAATATGTACATTGCAAGAAAAAAGCCACATTAATCCTTGAACCAACCCACTAAGATGTACTCTGAAGGATATTGCTCTACTGTAAAATGAAGAAGCTAAAACACTGTTGTGAGCAGACACTATCAACCTAGAGCATTTGTAGCAGATAAAAGCTAACAGAAGTAATGTGCTACAGTTTTATTTCTAGGAATTAAACAATTCTAAATTTTAAATTTACCTTTAGAGTAAAATTTTAAACGTTGATTCAATTTTAAATAGTTAAATGTTGGTACATTAGTGTGTGTTGCGCACTTACGCAGTGTTTTGTACATGATAAGCACTACATTATATAATGATTAATATCTTACTGTCACTATTATTCACTATTACTAGTTCAAAAATGGCTGTGACTACTCCATCAATTGGACTTAACTTTATTTAACTAGGTTTAAAGAAAATGTATTAGACCAGGATTCAAGAACCTCAAAGCATAGCCTAGGTTTATTTCTATTATTGCCATAACACAGAGCATGTCTCTTTGTGTCGCCAGATCTTAATTTTAATCATTTTAAAAATGGAGAAGCCATATTGCATGACTGCACCCCCCTATACAAACTATCTGCTCCCTTCTCAAAGAATGAAAATTGATCAAAACCCATGAAAAGACCACAAATGTGGGTGTTTCACAAGTGAAAGCCACTGTAAGGCAGGGGGAAAGAATCATTCTATCTGCATAGTTTTCAACAACTGCATCCTAAAGCAGAAATAGCTATTCTTAAAGCACCTTAGTTCTAGATGTACCACACTGTTCACAACTCTTGAGTTCTTTTGTCCAAGAAAGCCACCAGGATAAAATGACTAGAAATAGACATCTGATCACAGGATACATTTTTATAAATTTATCAAATTAAAATTTTAATTCTCTGATAAGAGGTCTGAATATGAAAGCAGCTACATATACTCTTAGAGAAAAGCCAGTTGAAGTCTAAATCATGGAAGCTGACTGCGAGAGTCACCCACAGACTATAAGAGATGGACAGAAAAGTGACAATGGGCAGAGATGGGAGAATTATTGTCCACTGACAGTTCTTCCAACTTAATGATTTCATTTAAGTCTAATTATAGCAATACTTTTACTTCCTGACATAAATCCTCAAGGATGACCCCTGTTTGCCTGCATCAACTTGATCCTTTGGTCACTGTGTAATTACTAATAGAACTCCCTTTCTACCTCAGTAGTGCTTGGCTTAGATGATAAGTCAGAAGTTCATTCTGACTTTACAATAGTAAACAAAAAAACAAAAAGGTGGACATTAAGGGACAAGAAGTCTTTGGTTCATTTTCTTAGTGAAGAAGTCTCAAACATCTATCTCATCTGAAATTTGTCTCACTCCACTGCATTTCTGATTACTTATTTCCTTATAAATAGAAGAAACATGCAAATACATCAACACAAAAGTAACTTCCTGGGCTGGGAGTTTAGCTCAGCGGCTTAAGCACCTATCTTGCAAGTGTGCAGTCCTGAGTTCGATTCCTGGTACCACCAAAAAAAAAAAAAGTTAATAAAAGTAACTTCCTTTAGAGATTGGAAAATGAGAATGCAAAGTTGTTCATTTTTGCTGGATAGTGATGTTCTAGGTCAGCAAAACTCTGAAGAGAGTAAAAAGAATGTTGATGTCTCAGGACTCAGAATCGGGTCCGGCACCCTATCAGGAAGCTAGAACCACTTGCTCTGCACAGGACCAGGAACCTTCGGTCCGTGATACACTTTCAGTATGCAAAGATTCTTCACCTATTTTTTCCATAGTGATCCTTGAATTCATTTGCAGTAAACTGCTTAAATTTGCTAATGGAGACTTTGTATATTGGACCAAAATCTAGAACTTTGAGACTACTAAATCAATTCTGCAAATATTTCAGTTTCACAATTCATATCCATGTTTAAACTTCTCAATAACTGATGTATGCTTTCATGATTTTACAACTCCAAGTACTGTGTGCGTATTTCAACATGTCAGGTTGTTAAAATTATTTAAAACTCGCTGGGCCTCTTTTTTCCAAACCTTTTTAAGTTTTACTACATACTGAAATTCCTCCCAATGGATTTTTGGAGGAAAATTGAATTAATAAACTCTCAAAAGTGACCAGACAAAAGATACTAAAGAAAAATCCACACTTACTGGACATATACTATCTAATAGGCTTACTGAATTAAATTTTCTTCCTTTGTTTATCTTGCTTTTCCTCATGAGCGTCTGGCATGAAAAGCTTCAATTTTATAAATGATGAATCTGAATTATGGAGAGAAAATTGTCTTATATTTCACAAATATTAGATGATAAATCCGAGTCTCCAGCTAAACCTACCAGTTCAAAAGTCTGCTTTTTGACTCTGCTCAGAGTTTGGGGTTTCATAAAGCACTCCATAGAATAAACATCCTAGGAGACAAATCTAGTTCACCTCATGACTATTTTTGTGCTAATAATTTCAAACCTTTATCTTCATTCTATGTTTCTTGGAAAAAGGAGATAATCTGGCAAATTTTGAAACTTTGTATTTTATAAAAGCAAAGCAATATTTCTCTTATTTTGGAATGAATGGTATAAATCAGCATCTCCACACTTGAGTACACCATCTCCCTCTTACTTCCTACTTAAAGACTCTAAGGGACCTTAGAAGGTGAGGGAGCATTCCTGTTACCAAATTTAATAGCGAATCCTGTTTGCTTTATTTTTCTGTAATTTCATCTACAATATCTACAAACTTTATGGTGCTATATATTTATGGTGCTAAGAGGATCTGAAGAATCTAGCTCTTTGTCACTAAATTAAAGGAGAAAGAATGGAACCTTCATATAAAGAGAACTTGAACAGAATCTTCTAATAATAAGGCTATAATAAAAAAAATTGATACGCAACTTTTGAGCTTAACTACTGTACTTTATACAGAGAATGTCTTTCTTCGCAAAGCAAACTAATGCTCTTCCTCAAATATTCCCTTTGAGCCTTTTTTGTATTGAGAAGGACACACCATTACTTCCTGATAGTCCTGCCAAAGGACACGTGATCTGAATCTAATTATTAACAAATATTAAACAAACCCAAATTGAAGGAATGTCTGTTCTCTTCTAAAATATTGAGAAAGAGCTCTGTAGTCTGAAATATTAATATTATGAAAGACAAAATACATTTGCCTTTTGTTATAAAAGTCAAGGAAGAGCTGTTTTCTCCTAGCAAAAAAAAAAGTACACTAAAGGACAGTGGGTACAGAATGAAAACAATCTTTTGCATCCTGGACATAAATTTATTTTTCTGTTACCCTAAAAAATGAGGTATAAAATTTGAATAAATGTTATGGATTAGATAATAACATTGTATTCCTGTTAATTTCCTGATCTGATCTTTGTCCTGGGCTATATAAAAGAATATAACTGTTTTTGGAAAATACAGGAATTTTTTTTGGAATTAAAGGGACTGTTTCTTCAAATGTTTCAAAATGAATATATGTTCCCATGACATATATACAAAGAGAGATAGACAGGCATAAAAATAAGATGGAGAGAATGAAAAATAAATGTTACATTTTTAACTGTATTTGGAGAATGTGAGTGAAAGATGTGGAGGAAGCCTTTGTGCCTCTTTTGCATATCTTTTATAGGCTCAGATTATTCCAAAATAAAAAGCTAAAAGAAAAACTTTTAAGTCTTCACATGGGAAACAAGTTTTTAAAAACATAAACAAGCTTTCAAAAGCTATTCTACCCCTCTGCAGCACCCAGTCCTCTACTAGACACTTGTTAGGTACTTAATAATTTACTAACTAGGGTAGAGATGTATCTAAGTGTGTTAGACTTCTATGATCATAACAAAATACCTGACATAAGTCTTAGAGCGAGAAAAGTTACTTTGGTTCACAATTTTTGAAGTTTCAATCCATGACTGGGCACACCCATGTTTCTGGTCCTATGGGGAGCACATCATGGCAACAATATGCGATAGAACAAATTTCCTTAACCTCATGGCAGCCAGCAGGCAAAAAAGAAAGGTAAGAGACTTCTGTCCCATGACTCCCTTTGAAGTCACACCCTCATGATCTATGACCACCTGCAAGGTCCCATCTCTTAAAGATTCAACACCTTCAACTAGCAAGTAGCTGAGGATCACGATTTTAACGTGGACCTTGGGAGGACCTTATAGATACAAATCGTCACACTAAGTGTATGCAATCTAGGCTGAGATGGAAGCTTATGGGCCAGATTCAGCTGGTGGACATATTTCATTTGAACCTTCTCTCCTGTGTCCTGGCTTCTGAATTACTCACCTAGTACTTACGATCCTAGAAATTTCACATTTTTTAAAAAAATCTCCAATTTCTGTGTTTCTCATTTAAAAACCAGGGAACCTGGCAGCGCTGGGCTCACCTGGAAGTGGTAAATAGCAACTGTGCTCAGGTCTGTGGGTTCCAGCCCTCCCCATACACCACCATTATTTTTCTCCCTGATATCTGGTGTGAGCAGATATTGATCATTGCACATGCATGATTATTTGTCTACAAATAAGCCATGTATCCCTACAGCTGTACCTTTGTCTAAAGTGAGGAATAAAGGAGAGGCTGATTGGACTTCATGTCCCACTGCACTTTAGTCATTCAGGCTACCTTTCTGAAGCCTGTGGGCATTTCATTTTGAGGCCCCTGTCTTAACCTATTGTGAAGGCCTAGAATTAGTTTCAAGAGCAGAAATATATTTTGGCTCAAACTGAGCCCCCTCTCATCACTGAGAATTAAAGTTAATTCCCTGTTTGAACAAGCTGGAGGGAACCTTCAATACATCAATATCTACGAGTCATGAAGCAGATGCTGATGAGGAAGACACCATAGGAAAGAATCATTAGATAGATTTTTCTTTCTTATTTTCACCAACAGAAGCTGGGAGTCAAATAATAAGATAATGGGAAAAAAGACCGCAGGAAATGGAAAGATAGAAAAAGTTTAGCATCTTTCCTTTGAGCCTGGGATCCATGCAAATGCTGATCATAACAATTTCTTTAATTAGCTTCTCTTCCCTATGGGTGAAAATGAGAGAAAACAAGTTTCAAAATGATCTTCCTTCTCTGATAATAATAGCGAACACTTGCATGGAAGTTAACTATATGTGAGGCTATTTCTTTATACTGTGCATATATTAATAGACTCAATCTTTAACATAGTATACTATAAGGTGGTCACCATCATTATCCCACTTTGTAGATAAGGGAACTGAGGCACAAACAATTAAGTATTTTGTTTATAGTTACACTAGAAGTTACAAAGACATTACTCTACCCTAGAGCCCATTGTCTTACTCCTTACACATTTGCTTCTGAAATGACTCTGAACAACAAAACCAAGTGGTTCTGTTAAGGTTCAGAGACAATAATGTTGTGTCATACCACCTCTACGAATATTTTTACCCAACTCTAATATTGTATGCTGGTGACAAAATAGTTGTTTCCAGTTAAGAACTGAAACCACTACCAAAACATATGATGGCTGGTTTTAAGTTGTTCTGAGCTAAGACAGCTTTGGCTGTTGAGGCTCCTTGGAGTAAGGTTAGGATTGTTTGTCCTAATTTTGCCCTGGGGCCCTTCACGTGATTCTCTGTGCCCAGTCTTCCAGAGAGTAACCCTCTGGCCATATTTCTGCAGGTTATAGCTAGGTCTAAATTTGCTTTCAGAAATGATAAACAGTTGACTGGATGCTTTGTGGAATTAGAAGAAATGGCCTAGCTGGCAACTTGAACACAGAGGGGCCTTTTCAGTTATTAAACAATCTTCAGTCCAACAGGTCCACATTGCAGTCACTGTGCGCCACTTGCTTTGCAGGAAGAAGCTGTTCAGCAGCAAATGAATGTGCCCTGCTTCCTAAGGAATCTCTCTGCCTTGCAAGGGCAGTGCTCACAGCGCACAAGGTCAGGAAATGAAAAGACTGCCCTGGGCCTCAGAAGCTCGACCTGCCTCACTTGTCCCTTTTTCCTCCGAAACTCAACCCTCTGGATTCCCAAGGTCGGTTTCATTTTGAGCTTCTTTGCCACTTTACTGATTTTCCTCAGTGTATTGGCCTGACTTCACAGTCACCAGGTGTCTTCTGTCCGCCCATCAACTGACACTTAATGAGCAGATGGTGCAAGCGGCCTGGCAGTAATTCGATGCCTGGATGGGTGGGTGGAAAAGGGGGAAAGGAAGCAGTTTCCAGGAAGAGGACAGATTGGGTTAGGGTTTGTGCAACCTACGTTACAGGAACTGCAGAAAGAGGTTAGTAGCAATTTTTTTTAATGTGAAGATAACATCATCTGTTTAAAAGCAGGAGATGGATATAAGAATGCAGGACTTTTATAGTTTCTATATGGAGAAAGCAATAGAAACCTGATATGACTTGCCAAAATGTTTGCTGAGATTTGAAGGTCCTGTTGGTTATAGTGAGTTGTCTTTGAATCCATGCTGGGTGAGAATAACTTTCTTTACTTTTGTTTACTCATTTTGTCACACATTCCACACCATATACTCTACAAGAACTTGTAGCAAAGTCCCTTCATTAAAATTGTCAGAACACTCACATCTTGGGCTTCTTGTCTACAAAAAAAAATCACTTGAGATATTCAAGTGCACATTCTGATTCTATAGTCTAGGGTGAGGGCTGAAAATCTCTGCATGTAACAAACTTCCAAGTAATGCCAATAACTGCTCATGCATGGACCACACTTTCAGTAGAGAAGATCTGACATACTCTATTCTATTAAACATATGAATCTCCATATTTTCAGATATGTCCACAAAGTCATAAAGCCAGGAAGTGGCAGAGCCAGGCTTGTAACCCCAGGATGATACTCATTTTACAATGACACTTTGCTTCAGCAGTGAGTGATTCAATGTTCTGATTCTTCAATCTCTTGCTTCTCATAAAAGTGAGTGGACAATAACCATACTTACCATCTGTCATCAGGGTTAGTGAGGTAAAATCATTTAGGCTATTCAAACAAAAGATTATCTTTACCAATTATCCTTTGTAGTCTAACTCCAAACCATGGAAATCATGACAATCTTCCTATTGCCAGATGCTTGATCTATCTGCAAATTTTCATTGAAGCACAACTTGTTTGCAAATGTAAAATTGGAAGTGACAGACAAATCTATTTTTATAAATTTTAGCCAGGCTATTTTGAGAGTCTGAATTTCAAAAGAGAATTGAGGACAGCTGTTGGGCTTGACTGAAATTTTAAGTGATGCTACTCTATTTACTTCTAATTTATAAGATGCATCTTTGTGATTCTCCTGTTATTAATAATATGCAAGGTGATAAGTGGCACAAGTGGGATGATGTTAGTTATTTAGGGATGTGCTTTGGCTAGTATTTGCCAAATATAAGGCAATAAATTGACTGTAATTTATGATTACTTACAAACATTGATCCTAGCTCAAATACGCTATGTGGACTGAAATAAAACACTGCCCAGTCTAGACTTTAGTTTTTATAGCTTTTAAAATGAGAAAAAGTGAGTTACCACCCACACACTAAATCTGAATATTTAAAAGATAAAAATAATGTTTTGAATTTAGGAATATTCATCATAACAAGAAATTAAGACTTAAAAGAGCAGTCCGTATACATGGGAACTTTACATACTATTGGATCAAGCCTTTCATCAATGTATTCCAAGTAAGCCGCTCCTACCTTCAAGGTAATCTAATGAAATACAGGAATTAACATTTCATGGGCCATGGTCTCTCAATAAAACAAGGAAACAAACAAAAACTTCCATATTATTTCTATTTGGAATAGAGACTAATGATAAAAGTTAAAGTATCGATAAAAACCTAAGTAGGAATTCCAAGTCCTAGCAACTTGTAATGCCAAAAGACATCAAATTTCCTAAGAACTTCACAATGACAACAACAAACACATATAGAGTGACAGGGAAATTCCTCAATCATCCATATAAAGCCTATTACCAGAATTGTAGGGCACTCAATCAGAAGTCTTCCCCATCTCTCTGTTTTTGTTTGGGTTTTGGGTTTTGGGTTTTCTTATTCTCATCAGAACCAGGAATTTACTATTCCTCCCCTATAGCTAAATGGTTCTAAATTTTCATAATAGCACTTCATTCATTTTTCATAACTCAGCTAATTTGTTGCTTTAAAATCTCTCTACCTTGTTCATTCATTCTTTCTACTTTTTCTAGTGTATATCTTTTTAGTAGAAATTCATTCATCTACTCTTCATCACTCCAAATCTTTTTAAACTATTTTTTTATAAACAGTTTTGTGAAACTTAGATAAAATGAAATCCTGGAAGCAAAAAGCATGGTTTCCCGCTAGCCTTCTATGTTAAACACATGTTGCAGAATTCATAGGAAATGTAAGAATACACGAAATGTGCATACTCATGTAAAACTATTGATTGTATGTCTAAGGGTAAATAATGAGCCATCTTTTTTTGAAAGTCATAGCTCATTTATTGAATGAATAGTTTATATAAGAATACCAATAAAAGGAGACTAATACTGCAAAGTATAATTTTTAAACTAAAGTCAATATAACAACAAAATATACATAACATGAGAAGAATGTTTGATTTGTCACCCATGATGCATTTCTTACCTTTACAATTAATCTAAATGTCTGTTAAAACAAACTAAACCTTAGTCTAGCCTCAGTATTTTTTAAAAAAAGAAACAGCACTCCAGAACACTTTTTCCTTTGTTTTGAGATTTTTGAGCTTCATACATTTGTTCAAATGCATAGATTTTGATTCAACAGTAGGTCTACAGATCTTGTTCCTCTCTTATTATCTTGAGTAGCATGTCATTCTGAGCAAGTTCTGTCTGAAATTCTAAAATTGCTGAGCCTTGAAATAAAGTTCATGTCAGTTGTGGGTTTTTAATAAATTGTGGTGAATATAAAAATCCCCCATTATTCTTCCCCCCAAGAACTGAGAACTCTTATTAAAGTATCGAAACACAAGTCTATATTTCTACTATAAAGAACATTTCTTACTAACATTTCTGGAAAAGCAATAAATGCTCCAAAATAATCTTCAAGATAGGCTTGCAAAGGTTACCCTGTTGAATATCATAACAACAACAAAACAAAAGTGAAAAAACAAAGGAAAGAAAGAAAGAAAGAAAGAAAGAAAGAAAGAGAAAGAAGAAAGAAAGAAAAGACACTTCAAAATTCTAGGCTAAAATATGCATAAAAGACAGTAATGGCAGTATTTTTTGGAAATGATGTAAATGTCATATTCTTATCAAATACTGTCTTGCTTAGTAAAATCCATATTAAAAGCAAGGATTATTTCTCCTATTTTAGAGGTGATGTAGTATGTCATGCACAACTGCCTAAGGTCTGGTTGTTTGAATCCCTATAATTGTAACTCCAAATTTGCTCTTCTGCTACATTGATTCCTGGTCAACCTCTGTCTTTTTTCTCTTGTTCCAGCATTCTTCCTGTGTTCTTTCTCAACCTCTCTCACCGCTCCTCTCCTCTCCTCCCCTCTCCTCTCCTCTCCTCTCCTCTCCTCTCCTCTCCTCTCCTCTCCCTGTATCTCTTCTCTCTCTCCCCTCCCATCTACCTCTTTCTTTATTCTTACCTTTCTCATCATTTTCCTAAGTTAAAGAAGAATTTTTTTTCATTGGAATCAAGGATTGAACTCATGACTGCACACTTGCAAGGCAGGCACTTACGTTACTGAGCTAAATCCCCAGCCCTAAAGAAGAATTTTTAAAGTCACTTTGTGATATTCATTAACAGATCTCAGTTCTAATACTTAGGAGGGAAAGCTAAGATAGTTTCTAGATTTGACATCATTGGTTTCTGAATTCTTGAAACTAGGGAGTTTATTTGAAATTGTTTTGGGAATGGCTCTGGATAAAAATAATCCAGTGTGCCTCTTGGAGAGAACCTGGAGTGACAATTGACTACATTCTTTTCTTTTCGGTATCAAGTCTTGCTCAAAATTCTTTACTGTTATTTAAATATATTAACCCCCTAATGTTTTCATGTTCACCCAAACAACGTATATCCTTTTATGGTCACAGAATTACAAAACACACCCAGTAAAGACCTAACTGGCCTCATTCATCTTCATATATCTCCTGCCTTCCCTACATGTCAACACAGTGCTCAGCATATTATAAGTGATCAATTAATTTATTTAAAGACTAGCTGATTATTGTGTAACATATGTCAAGAGGATTTTAGTAAGATAGATTTTATGCGTGCAGTACTATATATAATGTTATACTAATATTATCATTTGAATATAAAGCAGTGGTTCTTAGCTAGGAATGTTTTGCATGTATACACAAAACCTAAGGATGTTCCTCAATGGCTGAAGACATTTTATGCCTTCACAACTGGGAGAAGATTGCTATGGGCATCTAAATAGCACAGGTCAGGATGCTTGTAAATGTCTGAAAACAGTCACCTCACACCTACACACGGTGATGAATATCCAGGAAAGAGTGTTAATGGGAAATATTAAAAAAGAAAACCTGATATAAGTGCATTGCTGTGAAGGAACCATGTAAGACTTTGGAACTGATCAATCATGAGATTGTGCATCCTGCACTTTGTCCCCAAGCACACTGCATCCAGCCCAAGAGTCACTGACTGACATTGTCCAGGTGGCACAGGAAGCCTCCCCTACCCCCAGTCATCTCCAAATCAGAATGTGACAAATGCAACAAATTTTATTAAAAGCCCATGGGATAAGGTGCCTGCCACATCTTCAAAAGGTACAGTAGTGCATGTGAAAAGTGTGCTCCCTGACACAGCTAGGTCGCAACCCCAGTGCTGCCACTTACTTAGCTGTGGAGCCGTGAGCAAATCAAAGCCTCTGAGTCAGAATTTCCATAAAATGGGAATGATAATCCCCAAGGCTCCAGGATTGCCATGAGGGAAAAAGGAAAACTCAAGTGTCTGATACTAACTTAGTATTTGAAAAAATGACAGGTAATATTTTATTTAATTCTAACATTAAAATGCACTCTTCTGTACAAATTGGCACCTGTGGGTACACTACAGTTAAGTTTAGCTCTCTAAAATTTTGTACGGATTTCATCTAAGTCACTGCAGTTGACTTTATTTTGCTCAGTATATTCACTGCCTCTTCTCAAAGCAATGTGGAAACTCCTACCTTGTTTGTGCTGTGGCAAACACTGGAATGTGCGTGCAAGGGATGAAGCCTGCCTCCCATGTTCTATCTCCTCTGTGATGAGTCCCTGCGAGGGACTCTTCTTTCAGTTTAAGGCCTATAATAAAGTCAATGTGAAGTCCATAACCAGTGCATGAAGCATGCACTGTGAATGAAAAACAAATCTTTGTTGTTGCAAACATTGGAGGCTTCAGAATTATTTTTAGCTATAAGACTAATTTGGCTAAATTGACTGACAACTGCCACCGGTTGCTCAACTGGAAACACAAAATTCTCTTCAATTTGCCACTAAGTAGGTGACATTTTATTGAAGGCCTAAATACCAAAGGCTGAAAAGCACTGACATAAAGTCTTCTCAGCGCCTAGGGTGAATTTTAAACTCAATTAATTGACATAGAAAGGATGATTTGGTATTGAAAATTTGGCTACTAAGGCCAGAATCTGAATCTGGCACGCAGCCTCCTGACCCGTAGTTTATTCAGGAATTTTATTTTTCACCTTCTCCAAACTTCCTGTTGTCCTTAATAAGCCTTGTTAGTCCTAAATGGACTACAATATATGGAGTAATTTAAATAATTATCAATGACCAAGTCAATATATTATGCACAACAACATCTGCATAATGTGTCTTCTCCAAATATCTGTGAGTGCATAATCCTCTAAGCAATCTGATAATTTGATTGTCCTCCAAAATACCTACTTCTTGAAGAGTCATAATTAGTTAACAACTTCTGAGCAACCCATGATTGCCTCACAGAAAATGTCATTATTTCTTGTATATATTCCTCTGTCCAACATCTACAATATGATGAGGAAAAATAAGTTTTGCAGATGCCTTTTTCCCTACCCTCTTGCAAAAAAAAATCATTTTCCACTCTGCCAACTGATTATGCAGCCACGTTGTTTGAAAGCTTGCATAATTTACATTAGCATGCTTAAGATCTCAGGTGACTATGCCTTTGAGGCCAGCATGCTAACCCCAGTGGGCCGATTTGATATTCTTCCCAATATCTGACCCTTTTTTCCTTGTTAATTACAGGCAGACTTTCCTGGTCTGGCCCTGGATCTGCACCTGTTTCCCATCTTTGAGCAGCTGCTAATTAGGTTGAAAATGGTAGGGCTGGGCAGTGCAGGCCACACATGCCTCATCAGGCTATTGATCAGACTGGCATACCCTACGTGTAGTAGCAGCTATCTGCACAACCCAGTTCCAAAATAAAAGCCATTCCTGGAATCACACATTTGAGTCCAAGAATATACTAGGATCTATATTGAATATTACAGCAAGTGAAAGAAGAAAAACTTAAGTTTTAAAATAAAAATATTTTCCTGAAATTTCAACTGTGAACCCAAATACCTCACACTTCTCATCTGATTCTTCTTCTTCAAAGGAGGAAAGAAAATATTTTTAGAAAAGACACTTACGCATGTGTATATGGAAATAATTTCAAAGATTATATTAGTATGAATATGTTTGGTAACTATGGAAGCAATATCCCTGTTTTGAGTTCCCACTCAGCTTTTTACATCATACAGTTAAATAGTTTCATATCCCTTTGTGGTTTATAGTTATAAACTCTAAAATACCTATTATCAAAAACAACACCAAAGTTATCTATGAACATGGATATATCAATGGAGACATTTGGATTTGTCATTATTATTAGGAACTTATGGCAATGGGCAGATGTAATGTGTTCGTGCAATGAAAATTTCTGCAACATCTGTTACAAATTACAAGTAACAGACCAAGTTAAAAATCATTTTATAAAAATATGTATCTAGAACCAAACACCATTTCATATATAAATAAAACCATATTTACAACATTAATATACTGAAATTTAATACCCTGGAATTTTCATGAATGAAAATTCAGTGACGAGCTGGGTATGATGACACACACCTGTAATCCCAGCACTCAGGAGGCTGAGGCAGGAGGATTGTTGCAACTTTGAGACCAGCCTGGGCTACAAAATGAGCTCAAGGCCAGCCTGAATTGTATAGCAAGACCTTGATTCAAAAAGACAGACAGACAGACAGACAGAAAGAAAGAAAGAAAGTTAGTTCAGTGACCATTAAACTTCAGTTGGTCTAAAACCACATCACCAATGGCAATAATGTACCGATAGTTGAGTTACCATTAATGATACTATTATCTTTCTATTTATACCTCCTGTGATCTTGACTCACTTTGTGTTGCTCTGAAAAAATTTCTGAATCATGATATTTGTAAAGTGCAGAGGTTTTTCTCTTAGAATTCTGGAGGCTAGAAGTCTAACCTAGAGAGGCTCACATCTGGGGAGGGCCTCCTTGTTGTTTTACCCCATGCTGACAAGTGAAAATGCAAGACGAGATGTCTTCGCGCAGAGGAGTTCAGACCTCATACTTTCATCAGGACCCTACCCCCCAGACAACTGACACATTCCAACAATAATGATACTAATCCACTCACGTAGGCAGGAGTCCTCATGCTAGCCACTCCTTAAAGATGCCACCTCTTCAACATTGCAGTATTGGGGATTAGGTTCTCAACATGCTCAGGTGGACTGTGGGAGGCAGATTCAAATCCTAACTGCATCTGATCACCTTAATGTATCAACTACATAGATGAAACTAAGCTTTTATATATTGAAATATATGTGTATATATTTTTATAATTTATTCTGAATATCATTTAAATTATTATATTATTTTTAATTTACATGCATATTTTGGTTAATTACCTACGACTTTCTTTAAGTGTATTAAAGGACAAATCAGATATGCAAGCTTGAATATTGCATGGTTTCTTTTACATGAGAAACCCAAATTATAAAGAGCAAAATAAAGGACAGATAATAGGAAGTATAGAGATAGACCTTTCTTAAAGGTGGAAAGAATTGAGAGACAGCAGGTGGGGGAAAGTGGAGGAAAAGGAATTGAAATGTGTCATGCACATGTGCCAATTCCATGCAAGGAATATAAACATTATGTACTAGAAGCGTGTACTAATAAAAAATAAAGGACATAGTATAAAGTATGTATTATAAGAAGAGGGTATTGGTTTTGACAGAGTAACCATCACTTTTCTAGGGTGCTAGGCATGGGTATAGTATTTATTTGTACATGCTTGACGGTGACTTTGTGCATTTGATGCCTGACATGTGAGACTCAGTGATTTGTTTTTTAAAGTCTATTCTAACAACAAAAAATTTCTATGCTTCAGTTCTCTCCTTGAAATTGTCATAATTGTCCTGTTGTCTATGAAAAAGCCCATGGGCCAACACAGCTTCCTCAGCTTCAGCAGCCAATGCTTTGAATTCAGAGAGGTCTCTGGTATCCCAGAAGTAGTAATGCTTTATGTAAGTGTGACCAAAGCCAAAGAGATGGAGCACTCATCTAATATGATACAAAAATCTATTACTCAAGCCTACTGAATTCTTCATAAGACTCTGATTATTTTCACATAGTTCTTTCAGTAGATAAAAAGTACTTATAGATAGCCATTACATTCACTTTTTATGCTACACTTTCTGTAATTTGCCAGTTGGGAAAACTAATAAATGGGATACTTAGGCATAAACAACTTTTTACAGCAAATTACATAAATTTCACGGTTCTTGGCTGGAGCTACATAATCAACTCTCCCTGCTATTTATTAAATATAACTTAATTGCATTAATTTTTTTCCTAAAATGTATCACAGTTTTTACCTTTATGAAATATTAGAATGTATTTGCTAATAATTTCTTTTCCATATTCAGAATCTTGAATGATTTGAAAATTACAGGCATGATCTGTTTATATTAATAGACAAGCTACAAGTTATTAAAGATCAAACTGGTATTAAGAAACAATAGACTACTAGTTGTCAACTAGATTTGCTCATATATTTGGAAATGCACAGGAAATGAGACTCAAGCATGTTCATAAAGATCCAGGACCTCTGATTTGCCTTCTGTGGTATGGCTCCTCCCTGGGTTGATACGGTGATGCCACAAAGAAACCATAAGTTTTCTCTATGAAAGCAAAACAGGTGAACCAATTCTAGTTCTCATGTCTCCCCTACATCATCATCCAGGTTTGGCTCACTTGTTACTCTTAGAAGTGAAAGGAGCTTTCTTTTTAGGAAATTCATTTAACTGTGCTTTGCAGTGAGGTCTCACAAAGACCTCAGTGTGATCTCTGTTGCCAGGGAAAGAGGCTTCACTGATTGTGTCATTTCAGTCAAGGCACAAGGAAGGGCAGCTTCCAAAAGGAAATTTTTGCTAAACAACGTTGTATGAATGCTCACTGACAAAACCAACAGATGTTCACTGCAATGACTTTTTCTAATTGGATGATGATTGTTGTTTTCTCATGTTTCAATAAAACATTGAAAAAAATCAAGCAAGTGCATAATTCATTCTCCAAAATATCTTTTCACATTCCAAATAAAAACAATGCATGTTTCTAGCAATTTAAAAGTCCAGAAATTCAAAGAATTTCTCAATCTTTGAGTTTTTGGTAGCATCAGATAGTTAAACCATAGAATTTTCCCCTTCACCTACACTGGCATTAATTATTTAAATATGTCATGTCCTCCATTTATCCTGCTCATTTTAAAAATTTCCCTATGAGTTCAAATAACAATGAATATTTTATAGTATTTTTTTAAATTTTAAAAAACTCTCACTGCAACTCATGTTTGCAAAAGGCAGCATTTTTAATAAAATAGGATTTTTTTAAAAAGCGTATACCTTAACTAGATATCAACAAATGCTTTGACAAGATCATTCATACAAAATAAAAAACTACTAATTTTCTCCTTCTATAGAAGTGATAGAGTGATATTTCAAAATATGCTATAGAACTTCTCACCATTTCTCTTCTAGTTTGTCATGAATTCATAGCAGGTACACAGAATATAGTCTTAAATATGTCCATTTCTTCCACTGTCCTAACTTCATATCATCTCCTCCATTGGCCTTAGCATTTTACTCTATATTTGGGAAACCGTGCTATAGATTTTGTCTCTCTATACAGGGATACCTATCAATGTCTATCATTCACACCAAACACACTTATTGGAAATAGATATCCTATAACACCAGAGTCATATATTTGGAATCTTTCATGGAACCAAGTTAAGTCCTATGGAAGACTTCCTAATGTTGCTACCACTTACCCAGTCACCTAAGAGAGGTACTATATAATTTTTCCTATACACTCTCCATTTTCTTATTCTCTTTAAGTCTTGTTATTTACTTTATGTCTCTTGAATCTCTATTTCTACTATTATACCATATATATAATCTCATATCTAGTTTTCCTGCATCTAGGCTTAATCTGAGAATTCCCACTTCTTTTTACATTTTTGTCTAGCATTATTCTATAAAGCACAAACTTGAGCATAATAGTCTTTCATATTTAATCTTTCAAATCTATGTTAAGGTAGGCAACAAATCTCTTTCTTGCCCAACATCACTATTCTCCATCTTGAAATTAAAAAATGAGTTTGCAGGATTATAGGATTACTCACAAGTTCTCTCACAGAGCTATAATCTGTTTTGCTTCTTTGTCCTATTGTTTCTTTTGCTTACAATACCGTCAACCTACTGTTTAACCCTTCTTTTAACATTTAGTTCTCAAGTGTCCAGCTGCTATCCACTTTGTCTTTGTTTGTACTGCTATGCCACATAGTGGGTTATTTTAAAAGAGCAGAATTTTCTCCCTCACAGCTTTGAAGACCTGGAATTCTAAAATTTAGTTGCTGGTTGATGATAACCAGATCTTCCTGCTCCCAAGATGCTGCCTTGAACTGAGTCCCCCGGAGGTCGTATGAGGGAAAGAAATCTGTGTATTCCCTGACAAAAATCAGGGAATACAGGGTCGAATTCCTTCCATTATGATTTTTTATAAAAGTACCTAATCCCATTCCTTGGAGAGGAAATTTCATAGCCTAATCATCTATTAAATGCACAACCTGCTAATAATTATAGGTAACATCGGTAGTTTGAAAGAGTCACACGAAAATCATAGCAATCAAAAGGAAAAGGGACCAAGAAAGAAGAGCCAGGAGGGAGATTAAAAAAGAATTAAGATGGGTTTTGTACATGTACCAACTCTTCATGAAGAATGTGGTAATTATGTACTACAAACACTAATGAAGCAAAACATAAAACCACAGCTATCTTCTTGACTCCTCCTAACAGATTCTAGGTTTTCTTTGTCTATTTTCATGTTATGAGATGTTGTATTTCTTGTTTTGCTTATCTATCTTTTATTAGACTACAAACTTGGGGGGCAAAGTTTGTTCTTTCTGTTTTTCCTCAGAACACAGCACAATAACTGAAATGTAAATACTTCCTGGACATCACTAGGAGGGTTGTATATAAAAATAGATATTACATCAAGTATAAATCTTTTACCTGGACTTGAAACTACCACATTACTTCTTCTTCTTCTTCTTCTTCTTCTTCTTCTTCTTCTTCTTCTTCTTCTTCTTCTTCTTCTTCTTCTTCTTCTTCTTCTTCTTCTTGCTTTTGTTTTGTTTTGTTTTGTTTTGTTTTGTTTTGTTGGGGGGAAACTGAAAATCAAACTCCCAACCTCATGCTTGCCAGCAGGTGCTGTGCTGCTGAGTTATATCCCCAGCATAGCTTACCCTCCATCTTAACCATTTTAAGATGTAACGTTTTTGTTTGTTGGTGTTTATCTTTAGTGGTACTGGGCATTGAAACTGAGCTATATCCTAACCCTGTTTTACTTTTTATTTTAAGATAAGTTCTTACTAAATTGCCCAGATTTGCAATCCTCCTGTCTCAGTCTCTTAGGTAACTGGGATTACAGGAGGACACAACCAAACCCAGATAAATCTTGTTTTTAACATTTCCTATCACACAACTTCTGTTTCATTGCAAAAGCTACAATTCTCATTTATTGTTTTATTATAGGTTACAGTTTATAATTTGGCTAATGGTGATCTTTTAACTTGTAATGCCCTCACTCCCTAGAAATCTCCTCCTAATTAAAATCATAATGATTTCCAAATTCTAACATATGTGCTACTTATTATAAAAATATTCTCAACATTAAATCCTGTGTAATGGTTAGCTTATGTAAGTTGTCAATTCTGACAGAATGAATAATATAAAAAATTACTCACAGAAATCTTAGGTCAAAGTTATTTTACTCTTCCCTAGTACGGGTTACTTCACTTAAATAATACTATCATAAATCCTCTGCAGGGCTTACTGAATGTATACCCTGTCATGTAATAGTAATTCTGTATGTCTATTCCTTTCTTCCCCTCCTCTCTTATCTACCCCTAAGTGAGAAACCTCTTGTAATTAAAAACCATAATTTCAGTATATTGTCATCATTGTACACTATATGTAATTTATAGCAAATGCTTAATAACCTCTTTAGTGAAATGAATAAATTTTCTTATCTCTCTATATAAGGTAATAAACGCTGTTAAAATATAATTATTTGTTTTGTTTTGTTTTGTTTTTTTCTAGTTCTATTACCTGGCAGAGAGACAAGCATACAGTTAGATAAATGGGTAGCTATGAATGAATAGCATAATTATATGTAAAAAAATCACCTATCACTAGTTTCTGTGTGTTTTCATGAGCTTAGGACCTACCACATCCCATCAGGAAGGTAGAACTCAATTAATACTGACATTAATACTAACAGTTTCCATATGTATACACACATATACATAGGAGTGGCTTATAAAATGATGAGTATGGGCAGAAGAAAAACAGACATAACTAGTCAAACATATACTTTACTATTACAAAGTCAACTTTCCATACTTTACAGATAGGGAGATATCACACCTTAATAAATGCAGTGACTCTAGTTGCCATTTTAGAGAAACAGCCTATTTCAATCTCAGCATCCACATCCCTGCCGTACAATATTTGCCTTGTCTTCCATGTTTCTCATCTTTATTTACTTTTTGAGCAACATGCCCTTAAGAGCATTGCACTAACTCATACAAACATCAGTACTGATTAGGTTCAATACTAAGGGAAATAAACTTATTGAGATATGGTATCTTGGTCTTCAATATGGCATCTTCTTAGGAGATGTTCATATGTAACTCTGGCTATCAATAAATTTTTGCCTGAATACTGCAGATTATGTTACCTCTTTGCAAAGAGCAAGAAACACAGCATTCCATAAAGAAAACTGTACGGATTGGGAAAGAAATGCTAACAGACACTTAGAGAAAATAACCAGAGAATTATGAAGATAATCAGTAACTACCTATATTGTAGGAAATAAAAAAAATTGAGAATTTGTAGTAAAATATAGCTAGTGAGTTTCATTATACCAACTTAGCAGTTAAATTCACCAACTCTTATTCAAAGGAATGTTCTGATTTACCTCACCAATGGTAGTGTCAGTAAAACTACAGATTATTTATTTATATTTTTGCCAATGATAGAAGCATGAAGTTAATACACATATATGAAAGAAGTAGAACTTCCTCTCAAATTGAGGCTTGTCAGTCTGAGAAATCTCTAATACAAAAGCGTTTGTTGAGCCCTTATAGATGCCAACAGGAAATGGTCTAGACCCTGAGATAGGTTCCCATAACTTTCAGCAGCCAGGCCAGGAACCAGCTGGAAACGCCTGCTGGATTGAAGTGAACATATTTTCTTATAACACAGCTGTGAGGAAGGTTAACTATTTACACTCAACCTATATTTGTGATAGTAAGTGTGGGATTCTGTCATGTGTGGAAAGCTTTGTGGTAGGAGCGTTGTCCACGGTGGAAAAAAATTGTTACTTCTGTTTTGGTTGTGATTGTAAACAAGATGTGATGACATCTAGGAAGTCATACACATACTAGAATTACAGTTTTAGTATACTTTGGGAATGTGGAAAAGTTCTTTTCCTTTGGAAATCTATACATAACTGATAAACTTCACATTACTCTGACCCTCCATCCTCTGATGCTTATAAAGGATATCTCAGAATGTTTCCTTTATCATTCCTTAAACATCATACTTTGAAAGTTAATAAAAATAGACCAATTTCTGCCTGTGGCAAGACTTTAAATTTTTCAAGCTAAGATTCAGACCAACTCAGAGACGTAAGACAGTCAGGGGTCTATGGGAAGAACTGGACATAGTGCCAGTTGAGAACAGGAAACTAATACTGTAATGAGAGACAGTAATTTCTATTCTTGCCACTGTAAAAATGTCTGTAGACTTCATGATGAGAGGAATTATAGAATTTAGGGAGTTGTACTAATGCCTTTTCATAAACTGATACGTGGACCCCAAAGAATGGATTAGGTTTGCTAAAACGTTGATCCATGGTCAGCGCAGAATTTCAAAGTCACTTGAAATGATTCCCTGGATATACTTGACTGATGGGAACAAAATAATCAAGTAAAAAACTGAAGGCAAAATTTGGACTCAAGCAGCCATGTTTTCATATCTTCAGTCTTGAAGAAATTGGTGTCTAATTTGAAAGCACCCTGCAGGCTACTTTAACTTACCTGACCGGACCTCACCCTAGGGATTGCCTCAGGTCCTCCTGACCTAGGCAAATGTTTGAGGGTCGACCTTCCAGGCAGCGTAAGTATTCGAGAAGAAGCCCTCCTGTGTGTTCAGAGATGGCCAGCATGTTTTCCTCTCTCTTAGTCTTGTTTTCAAAATTGTTTGTTCTTCAAGGGCTAAGATTAATTTTGGGCTTCCAGTAAAGCTAGCTCCTCCAGAAGGTGAATAAGGGCAATAATGTAGTGCTTAGTACTTCCTTCCCAGGCCAATAACAGGTGCTTTTCTGTTTATTTATGATTTTCTTGGAGCTAATCTGCTAAAGTCTAGCTTTTTAACTCGTCAAATTGACCTTTAGAATTCTTCAAAATCAGCATACCAATTAATAGCACTTTTTAAATTTAATGAGCAATGCTATTGAGGTGTTGAGGTGGTTGGTTGTTTGGTTGTCTGGTTGTCATACACTGGGCAGTGGGCAGAGTGGAAAAGGTGAAAAAAAGTTATCAGGACAAAATTGGACATACAAACTCTGGCCCTAAAATACAAAGATTATTCCCTTTGTGTGTTTTTTCTACTAAACATTCTTAACATGAATTATTTATTGAATATACATTTTGAGAGAGGTAACATTTACATTCTAATGCTATAATAGTCACTCTTGGAGTATGGGTAGAATAATAAAATTGATATACACAAAAAATCTTAATTGCAGCTATAACACAAAATACAAATTCTGTAGTGTATTCCACTTCAGCAAGGAAAACAATAATGAACACTCATATTTCTTTGCACCAGCTATATTGACTCAATCTAAAGGCATATCCATCACTTAATACAGCATGTGGATTCATATACTCTTGTTTATAAGTATGAGAATACAAATCCATCACCTCTGCTAACAAAAAGAAAAGTAAAGTAAAATATTCCCAAATAAGTGTGAGACCACAGTGAGGCCTATCATTACTCGCAGAGCCACTGCTTGTCCAGTTGACCTGGGAGATCCTCAACTTACTGTCCAAGTATTATTGTAGATAAAGCCACTGAAATTTTCAAACGGTGCAGTGTAGACAATGAATTGTACCCTCATCCTCCAACATGCAGTAAGCTCAAATGACTGTAGGCATCAAAACTTTCTAGAGAAATAAAGTACACTTTTGGTCCATTATCTTTGCTTTCAGGTAGTCTCCAAGTTCTATGGGGTAACTTCTATAAAGTCCTTGTGAAATTTGTACAGATATAAATTACATTCATTTCATTTTTGAGTTAACAAGATACTGCGAGTTAGTGTGGAGAAGGCAGATTTTGTATACTGGGAAGAATGAAAAATCAATGCTAATTTAACATATAGTAACTTCACTATATGAAGTGACTTCACTATATTCTACTCCTGGTCAAAAGAGATGAAAACATATGTCTGGAAAAGATGATTTGTAATATTATGTATAGTAGGCAAATCGCATTGTTCACAGTAGCCAAAAGGAAGTTTCCCAAGTGTCTATTAATTGGTGAATTTTAAAAATTTAGTATATCTATGTAATGGAATATTATTAAGCCTTTAAAATTGGTGCAATAGAGTCCCAAAATGATGCAGCAGTGAGTCACACTAACTCAACTTCTCCAAGACGAAGTGTCTGGAGCCTCAAAAACAATAGCTTGCTGAACCGAATAACAGAAAATGTTCAGTGGGTACTATAATATCTCATTTTTGATAAAAAAGAAAAAAAATTTGTTTGAGCTATCACACATATTCAAATTCCAATAAGACACAATGTGATAGAACCAATGGTAGTAGAACAAAAAAAAGCATGGTAGGACTTCTAAGAAGGATGATATTAAATCAGCAATAGCTGTCATAATGCCCTGTAATTCTTTCACTCTATGCATGGCTTTATACTATTGTGTTATGTTTGATATTATTGTATTTGAAACTATGCTCTACTATAGCAGAGTAAGAGATATGGTGTTAGCTACTGTTGATGTCCAGTTGTCTTAATGTAAAGTACTGTGTTGCCTATGTTGTCCTGTTCTGATCTGCTCTGTACTGCCCCCTTTTGTTTTATTCTCTT
>PVJX010018618.1:0-36214 GCA_004027295.1 Dolichotis patagonum
TTAACAATATCCTCTGCCTCCCTTTTTTAGACAATTCCTCCCCTTTCACTCCCATAGGGTGCACTGCTTGTTTTGGGTCCCACTGCCTCCCTATATAGAGCATCTCAATGGACCCTATCTCCTGATCTACTCTGCCTGTGTTTCTCTCTGTTAATATTTCAAGGCCATCTGTACTAGAGATTACAGCCAATCTTCTCTGCCTTATTTCTGCTATTCTGTTTTTCTGCTATTGGTTGTCTATATTTCTGTTCCACTCCACTATCTTCCCTGTTCACTGAGTCCTCTCTGCCACTGTTCCTGAAATTCTTGTATTCTTGTTCTCTCTCCCTAGAATGTCCTTCAGTATTTTTTGTAGGGTTGGACTGGTGGTCACAAATTCTCCTAGTTCCTCTTTGTTACAGAAGTATCTTGTTTCTCCATTAATTTCTAGAGAGAGTTTTGCAGGATACATCAATCTGGGCTGGAGATTGTTCTCCTTCAGTGCTTGAATTACTTCACTCCAAGCTCTTCTTGACCTGATGGTCTGTGTTGAGAAGTCTGCCATGATTTTGGTGGGTTTTGCTTTATAGGTGATCTGTTTCTTTTCTCTGATGGCTTTTAATATTCTGTTCTTATATTGAATTTCTGGGATCTTGATTATTACGTGTCTGGGTGTAGCTCTGTTTTGTTTGTAGGTGGCTGGAGTTCTGTATGCTTCATACCTCTGCATATCATTTCTTTTTTCTATGCTTGGAAAATTTTCCTTAATAATTTCTGTGAATAGCCGTCATAATTCCTGTAATTCCTGTTTTTTGAATCCTGCTTCTTCAATCACATGCTTTATTCTTAAGTTATAGATCCTCTTGTCATCTTCCAGTCTTTGTATCTTTCCTGCTTGCTCCCTTGTTATTTTTAAGAGATCTTCCCTTTCATGATCACACATTGCAAGCCTGTGTTCAGTTTTTGATAGTCTGTTCAGTTTTTGATAGTCTATCTTTGGTTTCTTTTAAGCAGTTTTGCCGGCTTTCTATGGAGTCTTTAGTTTCCTGATAATCTCTTTGAATATGCTTCATGAATTCTAGGTTTATTCTGTATTCTTCATTAAATTTTTCTCACCTTTTGTGTTTCTCTACTCTTCTGTCTGTGTCTTCTTGAGAGGTGCCCAGCCTTTTATTAATCCACTTATCTCTTGTTTAATTTCAATTAATATTTCAGTTTTGGTCCCACTTATGAGGTCCTGAAGATATCTCTTTATGTCCACTAACGCTGTGTTTGATGTTGCATTTTTGCTGCCCTCAATCTCTTTTGTATTTACCTCTCCTGGATCAATGTTCTTAGGGTTGGGGGCTGGGTTTTTTTTTCTTATTTCTCCCTTTTGTCATGTTTTCGGTTCCTTCCATACACGTGTACAGTATAATTCCCATACCCTTTTCTTGTTGGTTAAGGCTCCTCTAGAGGGTGCAGGCTAGGAGCTTTTGCCCTCTTCAGTCGGTTATCAGAGATTAAAGTTCAGGCACAGGCAGTGTGCGCTGGCTCCTCCCCTCTGGGCCCATCAACCTTTGCAGGCCTTCACTGCGTCAGTGTGCACAGATCTCAGGGAATTAATTTGTAGTGACTCACTGGGTCCCAGCCAGGGTGTGGCCTAGTCCAAGCAGATTCCACCAATCCACTTGGTGAGGGGAGCAACCAACTGAAGCCACTTCCTTATGGAGTTAGGGCTCTCCTGCCCAAACCCAACATGTCCAGTCGGTTTCCCCTTTCCCGTGGGAGGGTCTTATTCCCATCACACACCGCATGTTGATGCTGATCCCCGAGAACTGCTGGGCTCCCTGACCTCCAACTTTAGCGTGGCTTTGGTGTGAATTCATGGTCCCTTGGGTGGGTCACGTGCAGGGCCGGTCTGGGCGAGCTGCACGCAGGGCTGTTCAGCTCCATGCTCCGGTGGCTCAAGCCAGAAGCTTTGGTGCGGATCGCTTTGTCAGGTCTCTGGCAGGGATTCAGGCAGCTCGAGGAGTGCGCCGTGTTCGCTAATCTTAACTTCTCTTATGGTAGCCCCAGGACCTCGTATTCGAGTGGTTTTTTTGCACTTAAATAGTTTCTTCGTGGCTTGTGAGAGTCCATCTCTCTCTGTTTGGGTCTCTCCAGGGTGTTTTATTCTGGCATTTAAGCTTTCTTTCTCAGAGAGGGTCCCTCTCCTGCTACCTACTGGTCTGCCATCTTTGCTCCTCATTAGTTACTTTTCACTAGTAGGTGAGATAAAATACCTGATGTCCAAAGTTGGGAAAGAAAAGGTTTATTTGTTACAGGTTTTGGAGGTTTCAGTCCATACTCAGTTGGCTCCAAGGTAGGGTGACATGGCAGGGCTGTAGTTCATGGCGGCTGCAAACAGCAAGGCGGAAACCGGCAAGAGAAAAACACCTTCTTCCTGCCATTACATCACATCCTGGCTCCACCCCCTAGGAGGGTGTAGCACTGACACTACCAATCCAAGAGCTACCCAATGAACCAGTCACATATGCACAATGCAAATACATGAGGCCTGGGGGCCACCGACATAAACCATGACAGTTGGTAACCTTTTTTAAAAAAATTTTTTTATTTAAAGAGAAGAAGAAAGAAAAAAAAAACTGAACAAAACAGAAAGAGGGTAGCAGCAATACAGAATTCCGAAGGGGAAAGAAAAAAAAAAACCACAACAAAAAAAAAATACTAAGAAATCGCCACTTGATAAGTTACATACTGTCATCATTGGAAATAGTTGTTCAAGTTACAAAGTTAAAACATACAAAGTACACATTCAAACAATGAACCTGTTAACAGTTCTGCTCAACATTCTAACAAAAACAGTAATACAGACATCTATCTTACACACTTAAACACACATGCAGTTATATTCTTCAGAGCACTTTCTTTTACTCTCTTTTTTACAGTAGGAATTACACATTTTGGGTTTTATTACTCCTACAGTTCTTATTACTTTTTACACTAGAGAAACAATGTGATATTTATAAATATGATTCTTACTTATTTCACTAATTAGGATAGTCTCCAGTTGTCTCCATTTCCCTATAAAGGCCTCAAGATTATCCTTTTTTATAGCTGAGTAATATTCCATTGTATAAAAATACCACATCTTTTTCACCCACTCAGCTGTTGATGGGCATCTTAGTTGTTTCCAAGATTTAGCTATTACAAATTGTGGTGCTATGAACATGGGTGCACATATATCACTGTGATATGAACTTTTCAGTTTCTTTGGGAAAACACCCAGGAGGGGAATAGCTGGGTTGAATGGAGCTTCCAGTCCTAGTCTTCTGAGAATTCTCCATACTGATTTCCATAGTGGTTGCACCAGTCTATACTCCCACCAACAGTCTTTTCCCCTGCAGCCTTGCCAACATTTGTTATCAGTTGATTTCTTGATGGCAGCTATTCTTTCTGGAGATGATATCTCAATGTTGTTTTAATTTGCATTTCTCAAATGACCAGTGATGGTGAACATTTCTTCTTGTGTTTATTTGCCATTTGTATTTCCTCATATGAGAACTGTGTGTTCATCTCAGATGCCCATTTTTGGAGAGGGTCTTTGAATTTGGGGGCTTGATGTTTTTCAATTCTTTATATGCTCTTGATATAAGTCCTTTGTCAGAGGGGTTGCTGGATAAAATTCTTTCCCATTCTGTGGGTTTTCTTTTCACTCTGCTGGTGATTTCTTTTGAAGTGCAGAAACTTTTCAGTAATATGAGATCCCAGTTGTTGATTCTCTGAAGTGTTTCCGTGAAATTTATGTTTTGTTTATGAATTCTCTGCCTACACCTATAACTCCAAGATTTCTACCTACCTTATCTTCTAGTAGATTTAGTGTTTCTGTTTTAATATTTAGGTATTTGATCCATTTAGATTTTAGTTTTGTACATGGTGATAGGCATGGATGTAATTTCAGTCTTCTGCATGTGGAGAGCCAATTTTTCCAACACCATTTATTAAAGAGGCTATTCTTCCTTCAGTGAACATGTTTAACACCTTTGTCAAATATCAGGTGGCTGAGTGTCTTTGTACCTATACTTGCATCTTCTAATTTGTTCCATTGATCCTCAGGTCTATTTCTTTGCCAGTACCATGCTGATTTTATCATGGTGGCTTTGCAGTACAGGTTCAGGTCAGGAATTGAGATACCTCCTGCCTTGCCTTTATTGCCCAGAATTGCCTGTGCTATTCTAGGTTTCTTCTGGTTCCAAATGAATTTTAGGAGTGTTTTCTCTAGATCTGTGAGGTAAGTCAGTGGTATTTGATTGGGATTGCGTTAAATCTGTATGACAGTTCCTAAGTACTTTATTTTTTTAGATGTTATTGTGAAGGGTGATATTTCCATAATTTCTCTCTCAGTGAGGGTCTTGTTTGTACAGGAATGCTATTGATTTTTGAGCATTGACTTTGTATCCAGTTACACTGGTGAATTTGTTTATTACCTCTAGTAGTCTTTTAATGTAATTTTTTGCATTTTCTACATAGAGTATCATGTCATCTGCAAATAGTGATAATTTAACTTCCTTTCCTATGTTTATTCCTTTTATTTCCTTCTCTTGTCTGATTGCCCTGGCTAGTGTTTCCAAAACTATATTGAATAGGAGTGGTGATAGTGGATATCCTCGTCTTGTTCCTGATTTTAAAGTGAAAGCTTTTAGGTTTTTTTTTAATTTCATTTTTATTTTTTATGTTTTTAAATTTTATTTTATTTTAAAAGGGAGTAAAATTAAATACAACAAAACAGAACAGAATGGGGCATAACAAAGCATAAATTTCAAAGCTAGACAACCAGAGATCTTCACTATCTGTCATATTGTCTCTTGTTTTCTTCCAAATGGTTGTCCTTATCTTTGCATATGGAGAGCTCATACTAAGTAACATAGCCAGTCTTTCCACAAGATGTGTAGTTCACTGGCTCCCACTTGCTAAGGGGGAGGGACATGGGATGGGGGACAAGAGGAATGAGATATTTGATTCTCAGCCTGCTCACCAGCAGGCTCACTGCCACCCCCCAGAGAGGGGAGGAGTTCCTTGTTCTCCCAGCACCCTGAGTCAACCACATAGTGCAGGTCCCGAGGCGCCAGGGTCTCACTCCTTCGGTCTGCCGAAAGGCGGCCACTGTCAGCTGCCCCCCAGAGAGGGGAGGAGCTCCTTGTTCTCCCAGCACCCCGAGTCAACCGCACTGTGCAGGTCCCGAGGCACCAGGGTCTCTCTCCTTCAGGCTGCCAAAAGTCTGCCACACTCTCAGCCGCCCCCCAGAGAGGGGGGGAGTTCCTTGTTCTCCCAGCACCCTGAGTCAACCCCATGGTGCATGTTCCAAGGCGCCAGGGTCTCTCTCCTTCAGGCCACCGAAAATCAAAGCTTTCAGTTTTTGTCCATTTAGTATAATATTGGCTGTTGGTTTGTCATAGATGGCCTTTATAAGGTTGAGGTAAACACTGTGTATTCCGAGTTTCTGAAGGGCTTTTATCACGAACAAGTGTGGGACCTTATAAAAAGCTTTTTCTGCATCTATTGAGATGACCATGTGGTTTTTGTTTTTGGCTCTGTTGATTTGGTGTATTACATTTATTGATTTGCGTATGTTAAACCATCCCTGCATTCTGGAATGAGCCCCACTTGGTCATGATGTATAATCTTCTGGATGATTTGCTGCATTCTATTTGCTAGTATTTTATTGAGAATCTTTGCATCTATGTTCATTAGTGAGATTGGCCTATAGTTCTCATTTTTAGTTGGGTCTTTTGTCTGGTTTTGGTATCAGAGTAATACTTGCCTCTAGGAATGATTTAGGGAGGATTGCTTTCTTTTCAATTTCATTGAAGAGTTTAAGGATTATTGGCATCAAGTCTTCTCTAAATTTCTTATAGAATTCAGCTGTGAGTCCATCAGGACTTGGGATTTTCTTTGTTGGTAAGTTTTTTTTTATTACATTTTCAATTTCAATAGCTGATATTGGGTTATTCAAAATTGCTATATCTTCTTGGTTGAGCTTTGGCAGTTCATATGTTTCTAGAAATCTGTCCATTTCCTCTGTGTTTTCTTCTCTATGTGAGTAGAGATTTTCAAAGTAGGTGTTTATGATCTTTTGAATTTCCATGGGATTTGTAGTAATTTCTCCCTTTTTGGTCCTTATTGCATGAATTTGGGTTTTTTCTTTCTTTTTCTTTATAAGGTTAGCTAGGGGTTTGTCAATTTTGTTTATTCTCTCAAAAAACCATCTCTTTGATTTATTAATTCTTTGTATTTTTTTTAGTTTCAATTGTATTATTTCTGCTCTAATCTTTACAGTTTCTTCTATGAGCTTTAGATTTAACTTGCTCTTCTTTTTCTAGAAGCTTGAGATGCAGCATTAGATTGTTTATTTGTGCTCATTCTGTTTCCTTGATATGACAGTTTATTGCTATATATTTCCCTCTTAAGACCGCTTTCATTGCATTCCACAGATTATAATAGGTTGTTTCTGCATTTTCATTGAGTTGTAGGTATTGCTTTATTTCTCCTTTAATTTCATCTGTAGCCCACTGGTTGTTCAAAAGGTTGTTATTTAATTTCCATGTATTTATGCCAGTTTTGCAGTTTCTTTTGCGATTAATTTCCAATTTCAGTGTGCTATGGTCAGATAGTATGCATGGGATGGTTGGTAATCTTAAGAGGTTCATGGTAGAGTTTTTTGAGTTTTCCACGTAGAGCACTATGTCATCTGCAAATAATGATAATTTTAGTTCTTCTGTCCTATGTGTGTCCCTGTTATTATCTTTCTCTTTCCTAATTACTCGTTGCTTTCTCTAATATTTCAAGTAGTATGTTGAATAGCAGAGGTGATATGGATATCCTTATCTTGTTCCTGATTTTAGGGGAAATGCTTTCAGTTTTTCCCTATTTGTATCATGCTGGCTATTGGTTTTTTGTAGATGGCATCTATCATATTCAGGTATTGTCCTTCTATACCTTTTTTTTCAGGGTTTTATCATGAAAATGGTGCTAGAATTTGTCAAAAGACTTTACTGCTTCTATTGGTAAAAACATGTGTTTTTTAAACTTGCTCCTGTTTATGCGAGTTATTATATTTATAGACTAAATTATGTTGAACCATCTTGTATCTCTGAGTGAACTCTACTTGATCATGAAATGTAGCATATTTTGAAAATATGTTACATTTTGTTAATATTTTATTGAGAATTTTTGCATCTATATTCATTAAGAAGATTGGCCTGTAATTCTCTTTAGCTGGCTTTGGGATCAGAGTGATTTGGAAGTGCTCTGCAATTCAGTTTTTTTTGAACTGCTTGAGGAATATTGGTAATATAGTGTCCTTAAAGGTTTTGTAGAATTCAGCAGTGAACCTACTAGGTCCTTGGCTTTTATTTTAGTTGGAGATTCTTAATTACTGAGTCAATTTCATTGCTTGTGTTTGGGTTGTCATATTTATGTCTTCTTGGCTTAGTTTTGGTAGTTTATATGTATCTAGGAATTTTTCCATTTCTTTAAGATTTGCTAATTTATTGTCTTGCTAAGGGTTTGTGTGTTTTATTCATTCTTTCAAAGAACCAGCTCTTTGCTTTGTTGATTTGTTTTATAGGTTTTTTTTAGTCTTGATTTCATGAATTTCCATTCTCATCTTTACAATTTCTCTCCTTAGTTTTGGTTTTGGGCTGTTTGTTGTTGTTTAGCAAGTATCTTAAGATTTTCATAAGGTTATTTATTTGAGATTGCTCTTTTTCCAATGTAAGTATGAACTGCAGTGAATTTTTCTTTTAGAACTGCTTTAAAAATGTTCCAGAGATTTTGTTGAATTGTACAGTCATTGTCATTACATTCCAGAAAGTTATTAATTTCTTTTTTGATTTGGTTTGTGACCTATTGGTTGTTCAGGAGTATGTTGTTAATTTTCCAGGAGGTATTGCCTGTTCCAAAATTTCTTTTGTTTTTGATTTCTATTTTCATTGCTCAGTTGTTAAATAGTATGCATGGGACAATTTTAATTCTTTTATATTTACTTAAATAGGCTTTGTGGCCTAGTGTGTGATCTGTTTTGGAAAGAGTAACATGTACTGCTGAAAAGAATGTGTACTGTGTTGTAGAGGGGTGGAATACTCTGTATGTATCCACTAAGTCCATAGGTTCAAGGGTGTGAGTCAGCTCTGAAATTGCTTCACCAACTTTTTGTTGAGTTGATCTGTCTTTTTGGGAGAGTAGGGTTTTAACTCTCCTACTATGATTGCATTAGTATTTATTTGATCATTTAACTTAAGCAGTTTTTTAATGAAGATATGTTCTCTAATATTTGATGCACGTGTATGAATGTTATCTCTTCTTGTTAAATAATTCTCTTAACTAGTGTGTAGTGACCTTCTTTGTATCTTCTAATCAGTTTTAACTTAATGTTTATCATACCTGACAGAATTGCCACCCTTGCTTGTTTTTGAGGTCCTGGTGCATGAAATGTTTTCCATCCTTTAATTTTTAGTCTGTATCTTTTTGAATTCATTTGATTTCTTGCATGCAACAGATTATGCTTTTATTTGGAGAGTTGAGCCTGTTTACATTGATCATCACTGAGATGTGTTGATTATTTACTATCATTGTCTTACCTGTTGACGTATTATTTATTTTATTTTATCTGCCTTTTTTTTGTTGTTTACCCACTGACCTCATTAGTTTCCTCTTTTTGTGTGTGTCCAATTCTATGTTTCTGTTGAGAATATTCTTGATTATTTTCTCCAGACATGGTTTAGCACTCACATGTCCTCTGAGCTGGTCTTTTTCATGGAAACACCTTATTGCTCTATCTATTTTGAAGGATAACTTTGCTGGGAAAGTTAATCTGGGTTAGGAATTATTTGCCTTAGAGTTTGAAATACTTCACTGCTAGGTCTTCTGACCTTCAGGGTTTGTGCTGAGAAGCCTACTGTGATTCTTGTTGGTTTATCTTTATATGTGATTTTTTGTTTTCTCTAGTTGTCTTTACAAGTTATATATATATTTGGAATTATCTATGTTAGCTCATCTAATTTTTTACCTGTTTCCCTGAAATTCACCATGGGCATATTGAGTGTTATTGCTGAAAATGTTTGGTTCATGTCCTCTTTGAACTCATATATTTTCTTCATCCCTTCTAAGAACTTTTCATAACTTTCTGTTATCTGGTATTTGTTCTGTTCTCCCTTTGTGACCCCTTGCTCTGCTCTGGGGGAGTTGGGGACAGGATTCAGAGATCTATTTCCCTGTTTTCCCATTCCGTATGTATGTCTTTCTTAAGCTGGTGCATTTTTTCTTTATCTGTATAAAGAAAACACTGCATATACTGTAGATTCACTATATTCTTCATTATGGTCATCATCTCTTTAATTATCTGTGTAGTTACTTATGGTTGTGTGTGTGTGTGTGTGTGTGTGACTTGTTCTTTTTTTTTATTACTTCCACTGGTACCATTTGAGAAAATTTAGCTGGGTAGGTTTTGATGTCTTCAACCTTAATGCCCCCTGGATTTGCTTTGAGTCAACTGGGGTTTGGGGTTGCTTCTTGGTTCTGTTTCCTCATTTTCTAATTTTTTAAATTTTGTTTTCTGCATTTAAGCTTGTAAATTACTTATAAGTAGCTTTATTACAAGTATTGAAACTTCTTTTATAAATAACAAATTTTCAGAGATGTCTTCTCAGCATACCTAGCTTGTGGCTTTTGAGTCTGTCCCAGGATCCTGCCTCTTCTGTTTACTAAGAATGAAAAGTTGCAGCCTGTTTGGCTTAGCACCCAGTTCTTTGGCTCTGGACTATAGTATTGTTTATGGCCCCCAACAATGTAGATATTGGCAAAAAAGAAGATCAGTTGATTATAGCAGTTATATTATCTTTGCTAAAGTATATAATCAGCAATAACAATAGCATCAAACAGACTGAAAAATGACAAACTTTCATAACTAATAATTTTCCACCTTTAATTATAAGTACAAGACTTATATAACAAAATCTAAGGAAATCAGAATATTATATACAGTAAATATCCACTAAATAGAGTGATTTTATCCCAGAGAAGAGGGAAAAATTGACAAAAGAACAAAAATAAGTTAAAGACTGAAGGACAAAGATTGCTCCAGGATATTGGTGAAGAAGACAGAAGGAAAGAAAGAAAAAAATAGGACAAAACAAGAAATTACAACATGTATCCTTATGAAACAAAAACAATCATAAAAAACAGATAAAAATTTTTTAAAAGTAACTGAAAGCAAAGAAAAAACCTTATCTGTGATTTCAGGCCTGTGGTTACCTTGTGGGGTCTACAGTTTTGTGGCAGTGCATGACTCTGCTCTCGCTGGTAGAAAAGGAGGCAGTCAGGAGGCCAGATCCATGCTTGATAATTCCAGCAAGCCTCACCTACTCTCAGTGGGAGTGTAACACTGAGAGTCCTGAAATGAAGCCAACCTGAGGCTGCTGAGTCCCGGGCTATGGGCCCCTCCCTAAAGTGGGATCTGACCGGGCACTCTCCAGGGGCATGGCAGTCACTTGGGCTGGAGTTACTCACGGCTGCTGTGTGCGCAACATCCACTGCCCTGCTCCACTGGCACGTTTCTCCCTGGAGGCCTCTGAAGTCACCCACTTTCACTGTGTCTCTGCAGATTCCTTTTCCACACCACAAGCCATGAGCTGGGAAGAAAGTGCAGACTGCCCCTCCTTTTTTGAGCATTGAGCTCTGTCTCTTCAACTTCTCTGTAGGCTCCAGTTTTTCTGTCAGATCCTTCCTGAGTCCTAGGGATCCACCTCCTTTTCTTCCCCAAGCTGTCATTTGTCAGGGCTGTTATTTCAAATCATAGAAAGGCTGATTTGTTACTGCCACTCAAGAAACTGCCTTGTGACATCACCCAGAAAGGTAAAGCAGTAGCGCTTCAAATAGTTTCTTGCATCTTCAAAGGTATACACTTCTTGCCAGCTAGTAGGCAAATTGGTGCACTGCCACAAATGCCAGGTGGTTCTCTTGTCCTCCTCATTGATGAAGAAGACTCGGCCACCCCTGGTGACCCCTAAGTCCAGGAACATGCAGGGAGCAGATGCACACCAGGTTGAGACTAGCTGCTGTGCCAGATTCTTCTGTGTAACAAAATCAGCAGTACTATTTTAATGTTTGCTAAATCAATGAATTATTTTGGAGAAATAGAAATTTTAATTCCCATTATAATGCTGTTTACTCAATTTGAAATAACTTTTCCTCATTCCAGTGATTTCAGCATTTGCATACACATTAACCAATCGAATTCAATACTCATTTGTTGGCTACCTAATGCATCCAATATATTACATTAGCTACTGTAGGGAATAACACATATGAATACAGTAAGACCAAATCACTAATGAGTCTATATGATTTGGTCATATGAGAATTTATAATAAGGAAATACCAAATTTCTGGTCCTACAAGAGCATGACTGAGATGGCTCTACACAGGGCTTTGGGGTAATACATTTCCATAGAAACCAGGAAAGGTCATGTGAGAGGGGACCCTGGCCCAGGACTAAAGGGTGAGAATGGCTTCAACAGAGATGTGTCAAGGTGCTTCCAGGAATGCAAGTGACCCTCTGGCTCATTTTAAGACAAGAATGAAGTAGCTGTGTATCCTAAGACTTTGTGGAAGACAAAACTGACAAGGAGCAGTGGGGCATGTGATAGCTGGATTATGACAAAGCTACTACTTATACTTTTTACATGCAGAGAACCAGCTTCTACATATAGTATTCAAATAATCAAAGAAGTAGGTATATTCTCTGCTCCTGTGGATTCTATCAACTGTGGAAGGAAAACATTAGAAAAAATTGTATTGAACATATACAGACTTTTTGTCTTTATTCTCTCAACAATACAATGTAACTACTCTTTTCATAGTGTTTCCATTGTATTAGTTACATATGATAAATAATGTGGAGATAAAGTATATAGGAGGATGTGGTAGGTTATGTTTAAATACTATGCCATTTTACTTCAGAGACTTGAGCATCTTTCTATCTCAGTACCTGAGGAGAGACCTAAAACCCAACCTCTTAGATGCTAAAGGATGACTATACTATCATTTCCATTTCACACGTGAGGACATGTAAAATAATGCCAGATAGAAAGAAAGTAGTGTGGGGAAAGGGTACAGATCATCGATATTAAGAGTTTGGATTCTGGAGTTATTTCAAATTGAGTAAATGTTATTGGCTTGTATTATGTAAAGATTCTGGAAAGGCTCAATTTCTATTTCTTTTATGAAGTTCAAACAAATCTCTTAATCTTTTTTGGCTTATTTTCCTTATCTGTAAAATAGATCTTATCTATAAAATGGATCTATTGATCAACTGAAAGAAATTTTTTATGAGTTTATAATGAACATTAAGTCATTACATAAAAGAACTTAAAATAGTGTCTAACAAATGCCAAGTGGTATTAGAAGTAAAATTTATGGTCAAATATTGACAATTTCAAGACGCTTAATCAAATAAGTGTTTATTATTTACTTAGAGGTCAAATGGATGTCATTGAAGGGTTCTATCCTCCCCTAAGTGGATTCTATCTCAAATTACTTTCTCATGTAATATGTCTCAATTCAATAGTTATACCTGCTATTTTTCTATTTTATCAACTTCCTTGCAAATGAATTCCTTTCCCTTCAGTTACTAAAACCAATGTGAATACACTGAAATCAGATTGCATTTACAACACTGTCCAAGTGAATATTTTTCATACAGCCATGAATAATAAAATGTATTCCCATATTGAGGGAAAACTATGTAGCATAGGATATATATATATATATATATATATATCCTACTGGATCACATTTGTGAAAAGGCATATTTGTAAAGGGAATTTTGTAAAAAATATTTCCGATCATTCATCTACTAATTTATTAATTTATTTGATTTTTATTGAGCATATACTATACACAAGACACAATACAAAGTATAGCCAGTGTACAATGAATATTATAGGTTTTGTATTATTAATAAGCATAATATACAATATCTAGAGTTTAATTTGGATATCTGTTGCTAAAATATTTGGACCAACTAAAATAAGGAAAATGTTTTATGACAAAACTGTATTGGCTTTTATTATGTAAAGATTACTCTGAAATAGAAAGATTTTTACCTCAAAAATTGTATTAGTTATCAAATTCTATGTAAGCAGTTATCCTAAAATTTAGCAGCACATTACAGCAAACATTTCTCTCACTTAGTTTGCAAAGATGAGGGATCCAGGAGTGGTTGCCCTGTGCTTTTGGCTCAAAGTCTCATGAAGTTGCATCAAGCGATTAGCCAGGAGTGCAGTCATCTGAAAGCTTAACTGAGGGTAGAAGATCTGCTCCCAAGGCAACCTCTCATGGAGTTGCTGATGGGTGGTCCAGACCCTTGTTCTTTTGGTAGAGCATCTCAGGCCTCATCAGTGGGGCATATCTCAGGGCAGCTCAGCCCTGGCAGTTGGTTTTTGCCTGAAGCAAGTGATCCAAGAGTGAACAGCAAGGAGGAAACCAGTGACTTTGAGGGTCCAATCTGCAAAGCTTCATATGCTTTTTTTTTTCCTGTGTGTTTTAGGAGTCACTAGTTGTTAAAAGAGGACACGAGGTGATAATATACTAAGTACCTTTACATATCCCACAATATGTCCATGTAACATCACACTGAACCTCATAAATATAACTGGAAATGAAGACGAAAGGGAAACTATCAAAGACTTTATGGGTATATTTTAAATTACCACAAATGACAGTATGTCATTTGAGTAATTCATTTGAACTTTCTTTAACCTCTAGTAGAATTCTGTATTGCATGTACTTGCTACTTTATTATTTTAGTTCATTAATACATGAGTGTGCTATATGTATTTACCTTCCTTGTGGAAGTTGGTACATGTATATAACTTGTCCTAATCCCATGTTTTCATCCTTTCCCTTCACTCCCTCCTCTTCCCTGTCCTGGATCTCCTTCCTTGTTTTGTAGATGTCCGTAGCACATAATGTTTACATTCCTCATGTGGAGCAGGTGCATGTATGTAACACATCCCAATTCCTTCATTATTTTTTGATTCCTTATCCCTTCCTTTTTGTGCACAACTTTTAAATCACAGCCTATATCCCAGTTTAAAAAACTAACTCACTCATTAAAGAACATTTAATACATGTAGTAAAATTAGAAACAAATGAATCAACCATAATTCTACAATCTAGACGCAACACCTTTTAACATGTTTTTGTTTTATGTGTGCATGCATTAAAAATTAGTGTGTATATACATATAAACACACATATAAATTTTAAAGGGTAGTATATATTTTGTGATATGTATGTACATATTATTATTTAGATATATGAGAATTTAGTACCATAACACTTTAGGAGACAAAATTCTAATAACGTTCTGAGTTTCCTTCTTTAACCATTTTCTTATTTTTTGAATATGAAGATATTTTACTTGATTTTATCACAATAAATAACAGTACAATAAATATATTTGCAGAATGCCTTTACATCTATGATTATCTCCATATGATAAGAATCTACAAGTGGAATTATAGAATAAACTTACTATAGTCTACAAGAAAAATTGTATCAACTTGTATTTATACTTCTTCCAGTTGTTGTAGTATCCATCTCATTGTTATTTGTTGAGTAGGTAATGAAAGACTAGCATGTTGTTGACATGCTAATTATGTTGTCAGTTTGTTGCCTTGTTGGAGGGTGGATATAGGCCATAGGCCTTAGGCCTATATAGGATATAGGCCTTGTTGGAGGATGGATATAGGCCTTTTAAGTGTTTCCTTTGCAGCTTACACGATGTCATGAGATGTCAACAGAGGGTGGAGGAATAACACTGTAGAAAGGGGAAGTCTTCTGATTCTCGGAGACCGCTGGGCCAGGCTCCTGCGGACAGGATAGTCTCCTCCACTACTCTGCCCAGAGTGATTTCTCCAGTGCTAGGTGTCAGTAGTCTGCATCTTTCTTTAGCAGTTGTTCCCCTGCCTGCTTCTTCAACTTTTTGGTACAACCTGGAGCCCCAGTGCGGGATTGTTGTTTAGCTTTAATGGCTTCAGTCTGCAAACATCTCAGCAAGATGCAGGCTCACAGAGGGGCCTTTGTGGCTGGCCATCTTGTGAGGGTTTTCCTGACATTTGTCCTGTGCAGCCTCAAAGATGTCTGAGCCCAACTCATGCACAGCTTTACGAGATTCCTGCAAGAGGCCCTTCTGGCTCCTAGTCCAGCAGCATCCAGAGCAGTGCCCCTGACCTTTGTGCCCATCGTTAACAAAGCTCCAAGTCCCACTGCATGCTCAGCAGACTAGACCCCTGAGAGATGTTCTTGCTCACTGGCAGGTGTGTTGCAGCTCTGACCTGGACAATGAGCAAATTTCTATCCAGTGGGTTGCAATCTCACCCTCTTTAGTGAATTTGAAAATGTTTCTTCCTTTTTCAGGTTTGCCTCCTTAAAGATACCTTTTAGAGTTTGACCCTTTCATAGCCTAATATTTTTTTTCCCTTTGCAGTACTGAGGATTGAATCCAGGATCTTGCATATATAAGGCAAGAGCTTTACCACTGAACTAATATCTCCAGCCCTTGTAAAATTTTATTTTGAGCCAAGGTCCCACCATGTTGCCCAGGCTGGCTTCAAACTTCCAGTTCTCCTGCCACAGCTTTCCAAGTAGCTGAGACTATAGATGTGGGCCACCATGCCTGACAGTTTCCTAATCATTTTTTATACTAGAATAATGTGTTACTTGTTAAAATTAGTGCATAGTTTGTGTCTATTGGTTGGACACAGACTAATAAATTTGATCACTGTGAAGATATAACTATTTATATACTTCATAGCCATTTGCACGTCTTCCATACTTGTCCTTTTCATACTATTTATGTTCCTCCACTCCCATGCAAGGCTTTTTCTTATATATTTGTAGACTTATAGTATATTAAAGAATAATCTTCTGTCATGTTCATGGATGGTAACTGGCACTACCTTAAACTTTTTATAAATGAACTGAATTTTAACTATTCTATTTGCTTATTTTAGTGAGGTAAAATCATTTCCTTATTAATCAATTGATGAAAGATACAAAGACAAGCCTTTTAGTGAATTTTTCTAGGATAGGAAAAGCCATTTTATACATTATTTTTTTATCTAGTTTAGATTTTGATGATATTGAAAAGTAATGGTGTTGTCTTAAAAATATTTCACATATTAATAATAATAATTGTGCAGGCCTCAGGCCCAGGGAAGAAGCCACACACCCTGGCAAAGCCCCATCTCATTAGGGAGCAATAGTGGGCTGCTGCCCTGCACCTCTTAACCACCCTGGGAACCTCAGTTTTGCCCAGTCCCCTGCACCACAGGGAAGGCAGCCAGTGCAGAAAGTGGCCAGGACTCAGCAACCAGCTGATTGGGAGGAACACAGGAGGGTATGGTGACAAAGCAGCAGGGTGCAGTATCATACCTCCAGCTCTCCCAGAACAGGTCCAGGAGACATCAACACAGGGGAAACTGGAGGTCACACACCTAACTTTCTCAAATGATAGCAACTGAAGGAGACAGACAATTTAGAGCTTATATTTGATTTTGTATGCTATATCTCACCTTGAACAAGTCCAGGAAAACACAGACATAGAATAGATTAGAAGCCACACACCTGAAATTTCTAGAATGATAGCAACTGAGGTAAAGGACAACTTAGTGCTTACATTGTTTGATTAAGTTTGCATGCCTGTGTCTGGTAGTCTGAGCAACTATTTGGAGGATAACGATGTGCAATATAGTGACTATTGTCAATTTCCTACTGTCTTGTTTTTGAGGTCCAATATTGTTCCCATTGTTTTGCTTTGTTGTTTAGTTTTATTCTTTTTAAAATTAAAATAAAAAATATACCTTCTCACAAGTAGTTAATCTTTCAACTGGATTTAGTACATACAACATTATTTTTCAGTAGTAATGTGATCAAGCAAAGTAATACAATGCCTATGAGAAATGCAAATGAAAGTAGCTTAGAGAATGTAAGAATATTGCACAAAATTTTATTTCCACATAGATTTACAACTAGAATCATAGATGACAGGTGTAGCATTGCTTTGTTCTTTTAGTGTTTTTTAAAAGTGAATTTAGCAGAACTCAAGTGCTTGAGAATTGTCTGTAGAAAAACAAGGTGCTGGACGAACAGAGCTCCAAATGCCCTCCCTGGCACAGCTGCACAGTTCTGCTTTATCCTCTGTATTCATGCATCAACAAAAAGATATCTGTTTAAAATCAAACCAAACAAACATCAACTCACACACTAATATATCCACAGTACATCATTTGTATAAGAGAAAGACTAGGAACAAAAACTTGTTGACAGAGACCTAGACATGGCTGAGAGTGCCTCCCACTATCTTCTGATGGTCCTCAGGAGGGGACATTTCAGATTGCTGAAGAATGGAGAATTTTTTCGTGGTTTTTGTTTGTGTATCTAATGCACATTTTAACATGATAGATGCAATGCATTGTGTGACTACAGTTTTCTGGAGAAGTCCATCTTTTAGGATTTTTTTTCAGGTCTTCAATTATTCTTTAAATTAAAAGATATCTGTGGCCACATTATTGTAGCAGATGCAATATATTAAGTCTTTTTGGTATATTCATTTGGATAAATAAAAGGAATTAAACTGGTTTTAAAGGGCTTAATAATAGTGTTGAAAGTGATCATCAGAGGAGAAAAAAAATGAAAAAAAGGACCAAGGTTGAAAAATTACAATTTGCATTTCTTAACTGAACCCATCATCTTTTCTTTCCCAAAGAACACGTATCTCTAGTATTACAAACATTCAAAGTCATCGACCCATACACAGATTTTATGAAAGTGCTAGAGCCATGATGTGTTGCCATCCAATACTTGATGGTATAAGAATTTGCTTCTTGTTTATTTGACGAACTGGGAGCATCAGCTTCTGGTCATTTCTGAGTTGGTCGATGGTATTTCAGTTCTTTTTAAGTTAAAGCTAAAAGAAGTTGAAATTGTATGATATCTGAAGATGCCATTTAAATTCACATTAATTGCATGTTTTACTATAAAAGATACATGGTACAAAGTAATAAGAAATGTAGAAGTAATAAAACCCAAAATGTGTAATTGCTATTGTAAAAAAGAGAGGAAAAGAAAGTGCTCTAAAGGATATAACTGCATGTATGTTTAATTATGTAGGATTGATAACTGTATTACTAAGTTTGTGTTGGATTGTTGTATCGAACTGTTTGCAGTCTCACTGTTTGAATGTCCACTTTATATGTTTTAATTTTTAATTTTATATGTTCAAGTTAGAACAACTATTTCTAAGAGGACAATATCTAATTTGTCAACTAATGATTTCTTACTGTTTATTTTTTTTTTTGAAATTCTGTATTTTACCCTTTTTTCTGTTTTGCTTTTTTTTCTCTTTAAATAAAAATTTAAAAAAAAGATACTTGGTATACACAGTATCCAAGATATTTTCAGTTACTGAAACTAAATTCAATCTCATTTTAGTTCAACTGTGAACTCTACTTAAACTGTCCCTTAAAAGAGAAACCAGCTCTTTTGGCACTCTGTTTTCTATAGATTTAAGTTCATGTATATGTGAATGCAACTGTAGGCTTTATATGTTCACCAAAGAGTAACATCTTTAACATTTTTTAATGATTGTAGCAATAGAGGCTTGTACTGCTAAACTGTCGTCTCTGTTTTTACTGGATGTTTACTTTGAAGACACTTCAGTAGAATGGCTTTTTCTGTATTGAATCTGAAAATGAGGAGAGGAAGAATATTAAAAATTGAACAAATTTTGTGCATTGAACCTACGCCCAGGTGCACAGTCTTGACTTACTTTGTTATTGTTCTTTGAATCTCTCTTTTCTCTTCTTCATTTAGTCTTTCAAGAATGGATTCCAAGAGAGAAAAATGGAAGTTAATGTACTGAGCCACCTGAAAAAGACAAAAACAAAAATAAAAAAAATCAAGCAGAACATTTATGAAAGGTGCTGAATGAGGAAGAAGAGGCAAAGAGAGATTTGGGACAATGAGGTCCATACATCACTACTAATTTCTTCTGTGTCTTTATCCACAAGAAAAATGCGAGCATTGTTTCTGGAAGGTCCTTGTAGGAGCCTCTGCAATAGCGGAATATCTGTTTTCTTTAGCTGTCTCTGCTCTGCAGATAAAAAAAAGAATCAACCACAGTCAAGAGGTCACTGTAGAAAAAAAATGTTTTCTGATTTACATTTTTTTAGCTTATTTGATACAAATAGGATATAAAATAAAAAAATTAGAATCACTCCTCAGAAAAATGATGGCCATTCATCTTTCCCCCTTATCTATGGGTGATATATTCTAAGACCCCAATGGATGATAGATGCCTGAAATCACATAACACTGTTTTCAGTACTTTTAATATTTTATATGTCATTCATCTGTGAGCTTTACCCATTCAGCTATAAAAATGAGATAGAAAAAGAGAATTTAGCATATTCCCAGTACTCAAATTTCTTAAAGTTTTCATATAAATATTCCCATCAAAAAAGTACTAGTATTCTATCAAAGTGGTTTCACATCTAGGACTTCATTTTTATCAGAATGAAGTATTACAAAAACAGTGCCCTTTTATTTATTTTCTTTCCTCATTCTCTCTTCTCCATGCCTTACTTCTTTCCTCAGTCAATACTGTTCTCATCCCCTGGGATGAACTTATCCAAGGAAAAAAGTGAAGTGAGGGTCTGGAACTCAAAAGCATAGCACCGTTAGACTAATATTACAAACTGCTATTTCCATAAAATCAGAGTTCATTGTTTTAATTCTCCTACCATTTCCAAAGCAATAAAGAACGCTGACAATTTAGCTCCTCTTACCATGCCCTAGATTCCTCTTTTGTTCTCTAGTCTACTAACTTGGTTTAGTAGCCTTTGTTTGTTGCAGCCTTGATATTATAAAGCAAAGTCTCTCACTTCATAAACCTGCTGCACCATCATCTGGCATGATGACTAAGAACACATATTCCAGGCAATAGACATAGCTTAGTGGTAGAATGCTTGCCTAGCCTGTGTGAGGCTCAGACCATCTCTGCCAAGTTCTGAGCACACTTCTGCCCTGAGGAAAAGATAGCATACCTACAGCATGTCAGTCCCTGTGCTCAGTAAGAAAGAGGAAACATCAAGTCAGAGGGAAATGCTAGACAATGATGACAGACTGGAGAACTAGAGTAAGAGCTAGAGTGGGGAGGCAAGGCCAGAAAAGAAATAGAAAGACACAAGTGCCTCCGAGGTTCCAGAGAACTTTCAGTGGATTCCAGAGCGTTTTGATCTCTAATCAATTTAATGTCTACCTAACAAGCAAACTCTTTTGCATTATAAAAATACAAACTGTCTTTGAGGGTACCTTATTTTTAGGCTTTCTCTGAAATTGAGGAATATGATTAGCATTTTAAAACCATTTCAGTTGTAGAGTATGTGTGTGATGTGTGAGTTCCTGGGTTCTGCTCCAAACCTCAGCACCCCAAAACAGTGAAAATCTCCTTGCTCTTTCTCTGATCCTTCATCCCTTTCCTCCTACAAAATGAGGTGATTTGCTCTTCTTTCAATCTCACAGGCTACCACACAAAGAGCCAGGCCCAAAGAGTGATAAAACTTCCTTACCTCCTGTTGCAAAAATAATGTAAAGAGCAAAATCCTGAGGACTGTTCTCAATCTGTCAATGGGAAAAAAAGATGAACAAACATGTTTTTCTGTTTTTGTTTTCATTTGATGTTTTCAAGGACAGTCATACTGAAATTATACATCTGTGTTTGCTTACTTCATTTTTCACTTGTAGACATGAGACTTTCTCTTCCCTACTGGCAATAATATGATTTCTCAAGGCATATATTTAGTAACATACAGGGAAGAATCTTTCAGAACAGACACCCGATTTATATTCACACGTTCACTGGTCTTTTCAGAAGAGTGAAATTATTTGCCTATAGTTAAATTGTGTCCAAAGTATATATAGCTTAATTTAGTCATACAAATTACCTTAAATTTTTTGAGAAGTTGCTTGATTACTTCTTCAGTTCTCATGTTACTGTTTATCCTGACTTTAGTTTCTGATCCAAAGGCTGGGGTGAAAATTGATGTCTAGGGAAAAAATTCTTGTAAGTTCCTAAAGTTCTATCAAACTAATATAGTATCTTGAACCTAAAGTAAGCAAAATACAGAATTATAGAAATGTTGTTCCAAAGGATTTCATACAATTCTCAGGCAATTATTGATTTAATAGTTTAGATTTAATAAACCTAACTATATACCAAAGATATTCTAAACTATATTCTAAACTATCTATAACAATGATAAATAGAATTAATTTTAATTTTCTATGATACAACCATAATATGTTCAAAGTAACAAAAAGAGTTAATAGTACAGGTAAGTAGCTGATAGTATTTGTATACCTCATGACACTCATCTGGGGAGAAACACAACTATGTGTGGCATAGCATAAAAAAAGGAAAACTTTTACTCATATAGAAGTAAAAAAGAATGTCATGAGATGTGCATTTACAAAGATGAAATTATATGAAGTAAAGATTTGTTTCCACGTTTCATTGATATGAGCAATCTCCAAGTGTTCCAAAACTCAGCAGAAAGGGGGTGGGTACAGATGTGAAGATGCTGAGTTTTGGGGTGGCTCATTGAAATGTTAATGAGCTTTGAACTGGAGAGCACTATAAATAAAGATAGACACAGATATAGATTTATGGAATGTATATGCCATTGGTGTAAGAAAACAATTTGGAGCTGCCACTGGAAGGGTCCTTCCAGTGGGAAGCCAGTGCAGGCAGACAGAACCAGATAGATCTGCCTCCACCTGTCAGTCACTGCCACCAGAAGGCTCCTTCCTGTGGGCAGCCAGCACAGGCAGAGAGCCAGCATATCTGCCTCTGCCTGCTGGATGCCACCACTAGAAGGCTCCTACCTGTGGGCAGTCAGCAGGAGCAGGGACATGCAGCCCCGTGCACCCACAGGCCACCATTGGAGGCCTTTGGTAGCCATCACCCACTGAGATGATCAGACAAACACATCCCTGTGTGCCAGTATAGGAAAATGAAGGAAACTTTGAATGAACAATATAGAAAGCAATTACAATGCATGCAACAGATTCAAAGAGATATCCAGGAAATTAAAAAGTCATTGAAAGCTGGCAAAACCACTCGAAAGAGACTGAAGACAGATTTTTAAAGCTTGAAGATAGGATTGCAGCTTGAAGATAGGATTACCATCATGAAAGGAAAGGGCTCTTAAAAATAACAAGGAATGAGGAAATAAAACAGCTGCAAGATGATGCAAAGCAGCATAATCTAAGAGTAATAGGTTTCAGTGAAGAAGCAGGGGACAACACAAATGAAATTAAAAGGCTATATACAGAAGGAATAGCAGAGAACTTCTCAAACATGGGAAAAGGATCTGGCATACAGAGAAGCGAGGCATATACAACTCCAACTAGCCAAAACGTAAATCTACACCCAGACATACATCAAGATCCCAGAAATTCAGCACAAGAATAGAATATTAAAAGCTGTTAGAGAAAACAGATCACCTATAAAGGAAAACCAATCAGAATCATGGCAGATTTGTCAACACAAACCATCAAGAAGACACTGGAGTGAAGTGTTTCAAATCCTGAAAGAAAACTTCCAACCCAGAGTGATGTACACTGAAAAACTATCTTTCAAAACTGATGGAAAAATAAGGTACTTCCATGACAAAGAACAACTGAAGGAATTCATGACCACCAAACCAATCCTACAGAGAGTGCTAAAGGGTATTCTAGGAAGAGATAAAGATGACCATAGTTCCAGGAGCAGCAGCAGAGGAGGATCACCAAACAGGACAGGCAATTAAACAAATGGGAAAGTGGAGGGCCAACAGCAGAAAGATAGCATTGCAGAGACAAACCAACGTATGCTGGTTGTAATCATTAATTTAGGTGGCCTCAATTCAGCAATAAAAAGAAACACAAGGAGAATGGATCAATATACTATATACAAGAAACACATTTAAGCATTGACTTTGTATCCAGATATATTACTGAATTTATTTATTATACCTAGGAGTTTTTCAGTGGAGTTTTGGGGTCTTCTATGTAGAGTACCATGTCATCTTCAAATAATGATAATTTAACTTCTTTTCTATCCTTACTCCTTTTATTTCTCTCTTGTCTAATTGCTCTGGCTAGTATATCCAGCACTATATTGAATAGGAGTGGTGATAATGGATATCCTTGTCTTGTTCCTGATTTTAGAGTAAAGGCTTTCAGGTTTTGGCAGTTTGATATGATGCTAGCTGTTGGTTTGTCATAGGTGGCTTTTATCATATTGAGGTAAAGGCCATCTATTCCAATTTTCTGCAAGGTTTTTATCATGAATAAGTGTTGGACCTTATCAAAAGCTTTTTGGCATCTATAGAAATGATCATGTGGTTTTTTATTTTTGGTTCTACTGATATGGTGGATTACACTTATTGATTTGCATATGTTGAACCATCCCTGCATTTCTGGGATGAATCCCACTTGGTGATGGTGTATAATCTTCTTGATGATTTGTTGCATTCTGTTTGCCAAAATTTTATTGAGAATTTTTGCATCTAAAGTCATCACTCAAAAATCAATAGCATTCCTATACACTAACAACAAAATCACTGAGAGAGAAATAAGAGAAGCCACACCCTTCACAGTGGCATCCAAGAAAATGAAATTCCATACTTTGGAATTAATCTAACAAAAGAAGCAAAAGACCTATTCAGGGAAAACTATAATACCCTAAAAAAGAAATTGAAGAGCACCTCAAAAAATGGAAAGACATCCCTTGTTCATGGATAAGAAGAACAAATATTGTGAAAATAGCCATTCTCCCAAAATTGTTATACAGATTGAATGCAATCTCAATCAAAATGCCACTAGCATACCTCACAGATCTAGAGAATTCACTCCTAAAATTCATCTGGAACCAGAAGAGACCTAGAATAGCAAAGGCAATTCTGGGCAACAAAGGCAAAGCAGGAGGCATCACAATCCCTCACATGAAGTTATACTACAAAGTTACTGTCATAAAATCACCATGGTACTGAAATAAAAACAGACTTGAATATCAATAGAATAGATTAGAAGATACAGCTACAACTACAAACACAATCAGCCACGTTATCTTCGATAAAGGGGCCAAACACATCCACTGGAAGAAAGATAGTCTCTTCATTAAATGGTGCTTGAAAAATTGGCTCTCCATATGCTGAAAACTAAAACTACACCCATGCCTATCACCATGTACTAAACTAAAGTCTAAATGGATCAGAGCTCTAAATATTACAACAAACACTAAATCTTTTGGAAGACTAGGTCTTCCACAGGGGTAAGTAGAGAATTCATGAACAAGAATCAAACCACACACAAAATATTTCACAGAATCAATAATTGGGATCATGTCCTATTAAAGAGTTTTTGCATGTAAAAAAAAAATCTCCAGCATAGTGAAAAGAAAACCCACAAATTGGGAAAAAATCTTAATGGACTGTCCCTTAGGCAAAGAACTTCTGTCTGGAACATATAAAGAATTAAAAAAAAAATCAGATCCCCAAATTTCAAAGACCCATTCCAAAAATGGGCATCTGAGATAAATATACAGTTCTCAGATGAAAAAATACAAATGGCAAATAAATACATGAAAAAATGTGCAGCATAATTGGTCATTAGAGAAATGCAAATTAAAACCACACCAAGATTCCATCTCACTCCAAAAGGAATGACCAGGATAAAGAAAACTACCAACAACAAGTGTTGGAGAGGCTGTGGGGAAAAGGAACTCTTCTGCACTGTTGGTGGGAGTGTAGACTGGTGCAATCACTGTGGAGGTCAGTCTGGAGATTCCTCAAAAAGCTGGGATTAGAGATCCATTTGACCCAGCTATTCCACTTCACGGCATAGTCCCAGAAGAACTAAAAACATCATACCACAGTGATATATGTGTACCCATGTTTATAGCAGCACAATTTGTAATAGCCAGATCTTGTAAACAACCTAAATGCCCATCAGCTGAGGAATGGATAAAAAAGATGTGATATTTTTGTACGATGGAGTACTACTCTGCAATGAAGAATGATCACACTGAGATATTTATTAAGTAAATGGCCACAACTCGAGACCATACTCATATATGAAATAAATCAAACTCACATGTGTAAATACTGTATAGTCACCCTAGTGTAAGAAATGGTAAGAGTACATAAGACAAAAAACTCAATAAATACAGTGAGAGGATAAGAATCTGCTTAAAGGGGAAAAATAATATCTCAGGGAAAATGAGGAAGAAGAAAAAAGGGAAAAGAAAAAGATACCTAAAATTATATAAACACACTTAGAATAGCTAAAATGATTGTGCTACAAATTCTGTAAGTTATTGGAACAAAATAGTTAACATTCATAGGACTAGAACAATTGTGCATATTATTGTATGGTGATATGAGGAACTCTTGAAGATCATTATATAAAATAACAACCCTAGTTATTTTTATACCACCTTTTATTTTGAAGGCCTATATTATCAGTTTTCTGGGCTCTTTGCTATTGTTGTTTATATGTGTTTTTTGTTTTGTGTTTTTCTACAAACTTGTTTTGTTTTTCCCTCTAATGCAGAAAGGATAGACATACATGCATGCATAGAACTTCTAAACTGTTTATGAGAATTGATTATATAATGCATGATGAAATGAACAGCTACTTTGAAGAAAAAGAGACACTAAGGTACGCAGTGCTGATTCCGTAGCGTCATGATGTGAACTCCAGCAATACTATTATTCTTTGCTCAAAGTGATTTTAGTCTGTCTTGTTTTGTTTTAATTTCAACATACATGAAGGTATGGCCAGCTATTTTGAACACAATGGGATGTATTATTGTGATCATGGTTATCTTGTTTTGAAGTCTTACAATGCTTTCATTCACTTGTTTAATTGGTTTTATTCTGTTTTGTTTGATTTATGTGTGATGGTATCAACAGCTATTTTGAAGAAAATGAGACATTATGGTAGCCATTGCCGATTTCCTATCATCTTGTTTTAAAGTCTTCTTTTGTTTTGATTGGTTCTATTCTGTTATGTTTTATTTAATTTTACTATGTGTGATAGTATGGACAGCTTTTGAAGAAAATGAGATATAGTAACAATTGTTCATTTCCTGTTATCTGGTTTTGAAGTCCTGTAATGCTTTAATTCTTTTGATTGGTTTTATAGTATTTTGTTATGTTTGTTATTATTGTGTGTGAAGGTATGGTCAAGTATTTTGAAGAAACAAGAGATATTATGGTAGCCACTGTTGATATCCTGTTGTCTTCTTGTGAAGTTCTGTGTTGCCTGCATTGTTCTGTTCTGATGTGCTTTGTTCTGTTCTGTTTTGTTTTATTTAAAATTAAAAAAATAAAAAAAGAAAACAATCGATATCTAGACAATCTTTCTGGGAAGATAGATGGAGGATATTTGGGACAAACTTCAGCAAGTGTGAGAAAATTCAATCTGGACATTGGATTGTACATGGATGAGTCATTCTCTGCCACAAATAAGCAGTTCACGAGCTCTCTGGAGGACCATATGTTTACCCTTTGGTAATCTGAGATGAGGCCATTAGATGTGTAGTCTGGTGCTGTTTATATAATGAAGCTTCATCGGGTCGGGTATGACAGTAGCACTAGATTAGGATTCAGAAGACCTAGGGTCAACTCTGTCAACTCACTTTAAAACTTGAAGTCTCCATCATTTCACTGATGAAACAAGTCTTGGGTTCTGGATTTAAGACAATTCTGGATTCAGGTTCAGAATTCTCAAAAGCAGTATAACATAAGACAAACTGCTTGACCTCTCTGAATCTCAGTTAACTTATTTGTAAGGAGAAATAATGGTTCCTACTTCATAGGATAGTTTTAATGACTAATGGGATAATTTATTAAAATCTATTTAAATACTTCAGAGTGCCCAATAAATGTTAGGCTTATGACTACCATTGTTATTCCTCTTTTAAATTATAAACTGAACTCAGTGGTACAGTATTGTTAGTATAAAAAACATGATTTAGATCACATTAGTGGAATTGTCACTCACTTTATGGTTATAGAAGTGTCCATTAATAGAGGCTCTGTGGAACTGTTGATCTTTCCTGTCCATCACTGGAAGCTTTGTTCTTTTTCTCACCAGGGCTGCTTCACTCATAGTTCTATAGAGCAGTGGGTATTCTGGCTTTTCATCTGCATATGGCCTTAGAGTACTGCTGTGGTAAGATAAATAGTCTAGGAAGAATGAAAGTTAAAAGCCAGTATCACTTAGCTGCTTATCTTCTTGCATCCTGGGTAGGTTTGCTTTCATTAATTTTGGAACTATTGCCATTTTCAAAATGTTTAAAAGCATTAGAGTCTACTACTTGGTAATACATATCCATATCCATATATATTATATATAATATTGTCTGAGATTTACTGGAGAGCAAATTCTGCCAATGAACTGTGTCTCAGGAAATAATCAGCTTATATTTAGGGTTTGAGTACTCTTTCAATCTGAGTTTTTTGTGAGTGAGAGGTGAGTTGTATAGACTTAGAATCTTGGAGCTAGCAAAAACCTGATATTCTATCAGTCTGATCTCACACAGGCAAGACAAAGCTTGTTTACAAACATAGTGTTTATAAGTGATGGGATCAGGTCAGGATCTTTGTTTTACTTTGGCTTCAAGGTTATTGGACTTTTCCTTAGAATTCCTTAGAATATTGGGCCAAAGTCATTTATATGGTATGTAGAGATGATTTTGTTCCCAACTTTTGTGAGTGGCAATATGCTTTGTACTAGTGTCTACTAGTACACATACTATTTTTTTCTCACACACTCCAGGGATGTGATGATTTTTCCCCATTACTTGACAACTATCCTATTTTTTCCATTGGGGAATATGTGTTCAACAGTGATCCATAATCTCCTAGCCAGAACTGGATGACTGTGTCATCCCAATTTCTGTAACAGGTTTTAGAATATACAATCATAGTACAGCATTGAACTGACCTGCTATCTTCGGGTAGCACAGAGTGTTCAATGAAAATGGGTTAGCTACCATGTGTTTCTAAGCTAATATGCGGAAGATTCAAAATTGCCTTTCATACCTTTTCTGATTTCCTCAATTAAGTATTTTCTTCTGTAAGAATAGGGCCATCTTATAGCATCTGTGTTCTATTTTACTTTGGGATTTTAAATATTATTCTGTTGTAACTAGATAGTATCATATTTCATCTTTCTCTGGCACTGGTAATTAGATACAAATAGATTTTTATCTTTGGTGCCAGGATTTGACATTCCTCTGGGTTTAATGGGTATCTTCAGGGGGATAACTGAAAAAGCCTACACAGTATATAACAAGATGTCAAGATCCCATTAGACAAAGATGAGGGAACTCTGAAGGAACATCATGTTTGTTGGGGGTCTGAGTTTTCATGGAGACAGCAGAGAGGCATAATTGAGAACTGTTTGAAACAAAAATGGAATTAAACATTATAAGTCTTAAGTATAAATTTATGAGCTAATGCCAGCAGAATATATCTGATAAGCCCGAACCTGGCTTGGTAATATCACAGCCCCAGTTCAGGTATATCAACCCCGCTGCACCACCCACATTAGTTACCAGCTCCTCCTTTGATAGCTATGTAGGATAATTATGGGAAAAAATCATGTAAAATACAAAATATCATTCTTAACACTGAGTGGTGTTTCAGTCAATTACAGCTAGCAATCATACTAGTCTTATTATCATCATCATTGCTATTACAACTATTGTCACATGCTGCAGAGCTTAAGACAATTTTATATTTAAGTAGACTTCTCTTTTAAAGAAAATTGAAATAACTGTCAAATATAAAAGTGATAGCAGTGTATCTGCTTCTTTCTGGGCAGCAGTGATATTTAAATATTACATAAAATGTTCAGCTTCTATAAAATAGGCAGGATTAGGTCAGAGAGGAATGGTCCAACATATGAAACTAAAGAGAATAATAATGTATACCAATTCTTGTAAAGATATTGGATAATTTTATGGATATAAAATGTATTCAAACCATTAGTTCTAACTAATCTAATAAAGCTAAGTGACAATGTTAATTTTTAAAAAATTAATATATTTGTATATAGACAAATAAGGTTCTTAAACATCATATGGACAGTACAATGACTTAAGTTACTGTATTCCTAGGAGATTTAAAAGACGTATGCATATAAAACAAAAGTTTATTAATTAGTGCTGTATAAAAGGCAGATATTTAGGAATTATGGTTTATACTGGTTAAAAAGTAAGTTTCCCCATTAACAAGATTTTGATACTAACCATCCTGAGAATTCCTTGTTTCAGACACTGGAATCTGGGTTTTGTCCAGGTCAGTTATATGATAAAGATCGTCAAATTCCCCCCAGCGTGTCATTCTCCTGAAAAGCAACACATCTTGGAAGTAACATCAATATTTGTATTAAAGCCAATGGCAGTTTTCAGATTTACAATATTAGTACAGTAGATGTGAATTTTGTAGGTAGACATTATCCAAAGTTACACAATTCTGTGATATTATTAAAATTATATTTATACTGGAGCAATCAGTAATGTGATTTAGATACTTCCTATACTTTTGGGGAATATGTCTTGACTTGGTATAATAATTCATGTCCAACTTGAAACAAAGTTATATAGGTTCTATAAAATGCATATATGAATCAATTGGTAGGAGCCAATATGATCCATTGTTTTAAAAATATTGCACAAGATCCTGAGAAGAATTTAGTCATAAGTGTTCAGTCTACTAATATGTGATGAGTACATATTGTAGGAAGTGTTATTAAATTTTAAGCTCTAAAATAGATGCTGTAGTTTTTTTTTTTTTTTTTTGTACCGAGGATCAAACTCATCACCTCACACTTGCCAAACAGGTGCTTATGCCACTGAGCTAAATCCCCAGCCCCTGAGCTAAATCTCCAGGCCTTCTGTGGCTATTTTTAAAGCCCTCAATTGATGCAATTTATAAAATAAGAAAAAGAGAAATGTCTACACTGTAAGTTTGTGATTTCATAAAGAAGTCTAGCAATTTTCTTTTCTTTTTTTTTATTTAAAGAGAAAAAAAAAAACCCAAACAAAACAGAAAGAGAGTAGCAACAATACAGAATTCCAAAGGGGAAAGAAAAAAAAACAACAACCACAACAAAAAACAAAAACAAAAACACTAAGAAATTGCCACTTGATAACTTACATACTGTCATCATTGGAAATAGTTGTTCAAGTTACAAAATTAAAGCATATAAAGTAGACACGAAAAGAGTGAGACTGTTAACGGTTCTGCTCAACATTCCAACAAAAACAGTAATATGGTCATCTATCTTACACACTTAAACATATATGCAGTTATATCCTTTAGAGCACTTTCTTTTCCTCTCTTTTTTAACAGTAGCAATTACCATTTTGGGTTTTATTATTCTTACAGTTCTTATTACTTTTTACACTAGAGACACAATGTGATACTTATAAATATGATTCTTATTTATTTCACTAATGAGGATAGTCTCAAGTTGTCTCCATTTCCCTATAAAGGCCTCCAGAAGTCTAGCAATTTTCAACATATTCTAGTGTGAATAATAAATGAAACCAGACAACTTCTTATTTTTATAGCAGGGTAATACTCCTTTTTATTTTGTATATCTAGCCTGAAATGAGTTACGAATCCTCTCTTGGCTTCAGTGTCCACATCTGTAAAACAGGAATGATAATGAGATAGGATAGGGCTGTTGTAAAGACTAAGTGAGTTAATGTGTATAAAAATCTTCAAACAGTGATATGAACAAGTACGTACTTTATAAATTATTATGATACTTTTTTCTTCATTGTCTTGACAATAATCACCATCACTGTATTCATTTCATGATGGGCTCACTGGGGATCCCACTCATTACTGGATCTCTCTCAACAAATGGATGCTACTATTTACTGGAACAGTCAGTCCCACTAGGTCTCTTCCATAAGAACTGTTTAATGACCAAAAAAGTCATCCATAGGAATTTTTGGTATTAACTCTAATTGAATGAATGTCATTAGTATTAAAAAATGTTTATTAATAAGTAGTGAATTTGAAAAAAAAAACTATACTTTTCCCTTGACCTTTGAATTCTTTTGAACTCTTTTATAGCTGTTATATCATTTGTTCCTCACAATAGCCATAGGAAATGGATCCTAATATATGTTAAGAAATTTTCCAGCAAGCTTTACTATTCAATGAAAATAAATAGCAGACACTCCAAGAACTGTATGTAATGGCTTAACTCAAACAACTCCTCAGATCCAAATTATTCTTATGGTATATATGAATATTACCATAATCCACAGCTGATTAACAACCAAAAAGGGTCAGATATAATGATAATGAGTTAGCAATGACAGAAAGAATATCAGTGACGGAATTCAAACAGGCAGAGCCCCATGATGCTATTTTATATGAGCAATATGAGTGCTGCCATGAGTGTGGGAGCAGTGATGCATGGTACAAGTTCTTGGTGATTCTGGGAAACTAGACAGATGTCTTCCTTGGTATCTTATAGTTTAATGGCACTGTACAAACATAAGTGATCTAACAAGGTCAGATCATTCTGGGTCTAGTCCCTTATATTATCTGTAGTTGAGAAGACTACTTTTGAGCTCTGGATGGTATGATGTGAGTGCTACTCCATACTGTCTGAACATTACTAGACTCAATGTCAGTTACCAGAGTTTTCAAGACAGAACTGGTTGGAACTTTAAAATCAAATACAATATTGTTTGTATATTGCTCTGACCAAACTTCAGCATGTATACCATTTGCAAATTTAAACCCTAAGAAGGATTCTAATGATTTGAAAAACAAAATACAGGTAGAATTTGACAAAAAATAGAACACAGCCACTTTCCTACCTGTATCATAAGAAAAGATAGTCCTGAAATTCTGAGATGTTACTACTCTTTATCTCATTCCACCATGACTTGTCTTAATCACTTTGTCACTGGGATAAAATACCCAACACTAATAACTTACAAGAGGAAAGGTTTATTTTGGCTCACAGTTTGTAGAGGTTCCAGTCCACAGTCAGCTGGCCCTGAGGCAGGGCAGCATGGCACAGGGAAAGCTGCTCACCTGATGGCAGCAGTGAAGCAGACAAAAAAGGGAGAAGCCAGGAAGAGAGAAATATCCTTCTGTGTTGTGGCCACAGTGCTCTGCTGCTTCTGACCAGACCCCACCTCCTTACAGCAAATCATCTATGTGCATGATCTAATTCCTTCCACATGAGACTGTGAGGGCCAACTTAGATCTAAAACATAACACTTGTCCAAAGTATGACAATGTTAACTCTGAGAAGATATTAGGCATAGAAATGAAAAATAGTGCAAGCAAAAATAGTCCCAGTGTAGCTAGATTTCCCTCCTTTTTAATGAAAAAAGGTTCCAAAAACTTGGTCCCAATGTCAGAGATCAAAATAGTATCCATATAGTCATCTGAACAATGAATTGCAAGTGGTTTTAGCTCAAGTGAACTGGTGTATTTTTAAGCTTCTGTAACTCACATTCAGCTGATATCTCCTCAGTGAGACTCATTTCTAACATATTTAAATAAACTAAGACAACAAGACTAATGATTCTCTCAAAGGCTGGTCTGAAAGATATGTGGCTCGGGCTTCCTGCCATGGAGTACACAATGTCTCCATCCTTGACAATACAGTCCCCTCTGGAGTAAGAGCACAGGTGTTTATTCTTCCCACAGGTAGCAAAAGTATGGGGGAAGGAGCATGAGAGAGGGTTAGCATAAATACATAGTCAACTCCTTTATACAATTTAGTAGAGACCTAGAATTTAAATGAGTCACTTTAAGGCGGTAACTAAAGTAAGGATGTCTAAGATTGGATTGATAGAAATAGTACCTTGGATAGCTGTGCACCCCATTAGAGAAACAGAGGTAAGGGAAAAGCCATGCCAAGTTATGTCATGCCTTCTAGCCTGAATATTCAGCTGGCTTTCACCAAATATTGTTGAGTAATTTTTACAACCAAATTAAATCATGCTTGTGTGTGTGTATGTGTGTGTGTGTGAGCACATTGCATATCTGTCTCTCTGTGTGTACATGTGTATGTATAAGAAGAGTTTTTTCTTCCAATTCTTGTCCTGTAGAAAGATCTGATATGCTGCACAATATAGCCCAAATATTTTCTTAATATATCTTGTTACTATGGTAAAGGGCAGGCTGACAATAGTTTTCTGGGTAATTCTTACATACATTTAAACAAGAGATAACCCGCGTTTATTTCCCAGAAATTTCTGATCAACAATGAAACACATAAATAGGCTTTATAGAAGGTACATTATGAGGATAATATTTTATTATCTGCTATATATATGGGGAGACATCAATATTACCTTACCCACCTGGTCTCTTAAAATTCACCCCAAAATTCAGGATTGGTGGGAACAAATTGACTTTGAGAAATTAAAAAAGTGGCCATAGAGAAATTTAAAAAGTAGCCATAGAGAATAGCCATAGAGAATAATTATGGTTTAATATGATATTGTAAGTTTCTTCTTTCCATCTCTTTGACATCTCCCTTTAATTCTGAACATTTATTAAATTTTTATAAATCTGTAAGTTAAGATACATCAAAAGGAGCTGGCTATCCATAGAATTTTGCCATGAGTTCTTGGGTAATTTGAAGTATGATAACCAAATTTGTGAATTCATATCCTATACAGTTTTTAAAAAGCAAGGTGCATGCAACTGCTCCTTTGACATGATAGTCCTCACCATTCAAGGCATTATCTGTATTAGTTACCTAGCACCTGAAAGGGATGCAGGCAGGGCTTCATCAGGTTGCCCAAGGCTATGGCTTCCCTTCTGCACTTTTTAAAGTATTGGATGCTATGTCCATCAAAAATTCTTACATTGGAGAGAAACCTAGTCAGAGTTACATATAGAAAGACAGTTGCCCCAAAAAGCGTGAGTATTTTAATCTCAGGTTTCTGGGGACCTCACTTGATAGTATACTTTTAGTATAGTATCTTGCACTGGCATGCAAAGATTATTCAAGTTGTGTTTCCTGCCATCTAGAGGGCCACTCTGCAAAGGGGTGGAAAGGTGGGTGAAAGTAGAATGCACTGCATACTCTGGATTGTCAGTGTAGTTAGTATGGACTGAGGGTTCATGAAAATCTTTTGGAAGAATTTGTTACATGACCTGAGTCTTAAAGGATTAGTTAGAAGACAGTCAGGTAAATGGTTATGGAGAAGCAGACAGACTTGCAAGCAGAGTCAGGTAAGTAAGAAACTGCAGGATGTGCTAGAGAATTTCAAAACATCCAGTGTTGCTGGAACATAATGTTTGAGCAATACTAGCATGGTCAAAAACACAGTGGGGTTTCCTTTTCAAAAGGCAAACATACTTCCATTAAAGTAATACCTGGGTTTCTTTAAGTTGTGGCAAAAGATCTGATTGGACTGCTCTGTGTCCATCCACCCTCTGACAACCTGAACTAATCCAGGTACAGATGGAAGGCAGAAAGTAGAAGAGGAGGCTGAGCATCTCAAAGCATGGACACAAGGGAGATGAATTGGAAAGCTAAGGTTCAAAAATGAGGAAAGAAAAACAGAAACAGTTTTATAAATATGACTCTTGCTATGAATTTTTACTAATTTTTCAGAAAATTGCTAAGGGGTAATTTGAAAGCTCAACCTGGATATTATGAACATCTAGCTGCATAACCTATAGAGGAAACTGTGCTGCACACTTCAATTCATAGGTACTCTGCCCTCTTGAGTAGGTGGAGCATAATGTCTGTCTTCCAGAAGCAGGAATAGTCTTTGGAGAGGGGAAATTTAAATTCATCCATTTTTTGGGAGGACAAGTCACAGCTAATCCAGTTTAACATTCACAGTTTGTCCCTTCAGGGAAAGAGTGCAGACTTCCAGGAGAGAAGTTGTGCAGCAGAAGAGGGGAGAGCACTGGATGTGGATCCCAGATAATGGAGGTTTAGTGTGATTCTGCTGCATGGTACCCGGCAAAAATTACCTGTCCTCGAAGAGCCATGAGTTTCGAACAACTAATTCATGGGGTTGCTGGAGGATTATATGAGCCTGTGTGTATGTGTAAGCATTTATACGCAAACATAGCTCCCCTGACACTGGACCAAGTCCTGGAAGCTCCACCGCCTTAGTACAGCATGCCCAGTGACCTTCTCTCAGTTTGGGAGGCAGAGGTCGAGCTGGGGGAACTAACCGCCGGAGAGATCTTTCTCACTCCCTAGGACAAAGGACTGCGGCCCAAGTTTCCACGGGCTCAAGTTCCCCAGGCCTAGCATCCACCTTAAATTTAGGGAGCCAAGAGCCTGCAGAGGGGAGTTAGGACCCTGCAAGGTGAGTCCTGCCGCCCCAAGGCAGGCTTGTGGAGAGTTGGTGACCTGGGCCCTGGGAAATCGAGCTTCTGGCTAGCTACTGGTACACTGGACCTAGTCCTGGAAGCTCCACCGCCTTAGTACAGCATGCCAAGTGGCCTTCTCTCAGTTTGGGAGGCGGAGGCCGAATGGGGGCCTGCCAGCCCGGTGTGGGCTGGCCTGGGGAGAGCTCAAAACCAGCACTACCAGACGTTGAGATCATACTCACCCCCTTGGACATGGGACCACGGCTTGAGAATCCACGGGCCGTAGTTCACAAGGCCCAGCTTCCACCTTTCAATTTAGGGAGCAAAGAGCCTGTGGGTGAACCAGCACTGCTTCAGGAACTGAGGGTTCAGGAGGTAACTTGCCACACATCCAGAGGAAGCTTTGGAACACCGCTCCAAGCAAGGAAACCTAGAAAAATAGCAAAAGGAAAGACCAAAAGTCAGGCTCAAAACTCCAGCCCAACCCAAGAAAGCATAGGAGCCATGTACATAGAAGAAAAAAGAAGCCATACACCTGAAATGTCTGAAATGATATCAAATGAAATAAAGATGCAACTAGGGGAAGCTATGGAGAAATTCAAATCAGAAATACTTGCCCAGGTAAAAGAAGAAATGATAACAGTAGTGACAGAAATAGTGAACACATCTAGTGAAAACACAGCTAAAAAATTAGAGGAACAAAGCAAACAGATAGAATCCCTGAATGAACACTATAAGAAACA
>PVJX010018619.1:0-36182 GCA_004027295.1 Dolichotis patagonum
AGAGGAAGCTGCTCGGAGGCACTGGGGACGATTACACAGGGGATCGTTACACGGGCCTGGTGATTAATCACCCGCTCGCTCTGCGGATGGGCACCATGAAACCCTCCACGTGGGCCTCCCCTCCGGCCAGGAAAAGCGCTGCTCGTGGCTCCAGCAGATGCTCCTTGGGTGCCAGACCATGGGGAACAAGAGAGCTAATTCATCAGGGGCCTCTGAGGAACGTCTCCCAGCCCCACCAATACCCACAGCCCACTGGGAGAGAAGACTGCCCACTGCGCTGGAGTCCCCGAGAGACAAATGACATCCTCCGCTTGTTCAGCAGATGCCCGGGGTGCCCGACTCAGACATGGGCCAGCAAGCCAGTTTCACCTTCTACCCAGCTGGAGGTGGCACTCCGAGGAAAGGTTCCACCCCACAGGTGAGCCGCAGACCTTTGCCGTGCCAGCCGCAAGCAGGAACTAGAGGAAACATCAGAACTCACCAGCCAGGGAGTGCAAACAGGCTCTTGGTGGTCACACGTTTGCATGAAAGTGAAAGTCAGCCAGGTGGACTCCAGCAATAGGAATCATGGTAAGGCCCGGGGCTGCAGGTGCTTGCTGTCCCACCCCGATCCAAAATGTCACTGTCATTGCCCAGCATGCTAATAGGGCCATGTGTCTGGACTCTTGGAGGAGGATTGCATTATTAAATTTAAATATCCAGGAGTCACGTCCCCCTTAGCTGAGAGCACCGCACAAGTGATGAATGAGCAGAAAGACAAGGACACAGATGGGGTCCAAGCTGATACGGGTTGGGGGGAGAAAAGGAGGAATGAGCTGAGTGTAAAGGACAAGAGTGGAAGAGGAGAAAAGAAAAAAAGGAAAGGGGGTAAATTCATGCATTTAATGAGCATCTTTGTGATTGGAAGAGATAAAAATCTAAAGCTAGACTAGAAAGAAGTAAAAGAACATTGACCAGTGAAACAAGAAAAAAACTGTGTGGGCTTCAGGCAAAGCTGTAGGCAGAAATCTAAACAATGCAGGTGACACCCAGGCTCTCTCTATCTCTCTACTCCTCAGTCCTCTGCACCTCAGGCAGGCACCAGGAGCAAGGCTGGCCGAAAAGGCCCGCTTCCCTCCCCTGACAGCTCCCCAACATAACGCGGGACAGGGGAGAGCCTTGCAATCATAGTCACCTCCACAGAGGATGCTCATTGGCTGGCCCAGGTCATGTGCTCACCTGGAATACTCGCTGCGTCCTGATTGGCCAGTTTCACCACCTGGCAGTGTCCTGTTCATGAATTCCCATGGGCTGCTGGCCAAGGAAACTCCCAGTCCTGCTTTGGCCAGGCAGTCAGGCAGCAATGCAGCTGCAGGCAGCCTGTGAATTCTTCAAGGCGTCGCTGTCACAAAGCACTCACCAGCCCAGTCATCCACTCATGGTGCAAAAATACTTTGGGAGCTGCCACTACAGGCCACGCACTCCACACACTAAGAGAGGGCTGGAGGCAGCGCAGGAGAACAGCCAGGCATCTGGAAATCAGAAACGCACCTTTGTAGACATATGCCAGGGAGGTCTCGGCTGTGCGGAGCCCTCTAGGTTAATCCAGGGAGCCAGGCTCTCTGCATTGCTAAACCCTTCCTCTTTAACACTCAGAGGGAAAGCACTGACAAAGAAGCTACGTCTCCAGAAGGGTGGCGTCTCACAGGTGGGTAAGAGATACAGGACCCCGCAGAAATTCTGGGGTACTGTTGCCCTTGGGGATGTTTGCATTGTTTGGAGAGACCCGTGGTTGTCAGAACTGAGGGTTCACTACTAGAAGCCAGTGAGCAGAGACCAAGAGAGGCTGCCAACCTCCCTAAAACCCACACAAAGACACACAAAATAAGTAATGATCCGCCAACAAATGCCAATGTTGCATCGCTGGAGGAAGCGCAGCCATTAGAAATCGGTCTGGCAGTCTGAACAGTGCAGATCACTGGCCTGCTGCGGGGCACATTGAGTGGTCATGCTGCTGTCTCATCCCCATCACCACCGACAACGTTATTTCATCATGATTGTTTTGATTCTACTTAAAAGGACCCTTCAGGCCCAGCCCTGTGATTGCCTGTGTGCCTGGCCCTCTCCCTACCCGCCTCAGTTGCTCTGTCCCAGTGGCTGAGCAGCCCGAGGTAACAAGCGCGGGGTGAGACCTCCCTCCCGAGTGTGTGCACCTTTCTTCCTCCTCTGACTCCAGTTACACTCAGGACAGTTACATTCCGGTTACATTCTCAGAAGCTCAGGACGCCCAGAAAATGGCACTACTCACCTTCCTGTGGTGATGAGGACAGGGCACGTTAGGGTTTCCGCCAGGACTGGCTTTGAACTTGGTGGGGAAAACCCAGCTTATACTTCACCACCGTCACGATGCTGTTTAGGCTTCCGCTGTATCTGTCCCTTGCAAGCCTCTGCTTCTGGAACCAGCCTGATCTTCGGTATCCAGACAAAGCACCTCAACCCCCCATCGCACCCTTCCGTGGGGCATCTGTCCGCTCCGGAAGACCCCTGAGCCCCAGCGGAAGAGGAGGAGGAGGAGGAGGAGGAGGGCTGTGCTTTCCAGTGGTCGCCAGGTCTTCCCAATGCCCTTCTGGATGACCTCTGGGGTCTGGTCTTGTCGGGTTCACACACTGCTCTATCTTGGTCCAGTCACAAACGTGGCCTCCATCTCCTCTCTCCCCAGTACACCACGTGGTGAGGGTCACACTGTCTTTGTCAGCACAGGATCACAAGATGGCTTGGGGTGGGAGGGCATGACCTACCCAAGGAAGGTAACTGACAGCATAGAGCAGACAGCGCCAGCCATCAGTCAGTCCGTCCATTCCTTAGCTGCCCTGGCCCAGCACCTGCACAGTCTGCTCTCCCAGCTGCCCCCCCCACATCCCCAGTGCCCCAAGTCGTGCCTCAACTCTGTCCTCAGGGACTGTCCAAGAGAAGCATGGCCCCAGAGGCCCCCTCTCAGAGTGCTGGGGAGGGCAAAGGGAGACTGGAAGATGTCTCTATCTGAGAGTGAAGCCACGTCACCCCAGAACCTGGCGCGCATGTTCCCTGACCTTCTAGAACATCCCAGGTAACGCCTTGCTCTTTGCTTCTTGTGGCAAGTAGGCCTAGCAAAGTGTTGTTAGAGCCAAATGGCCTTTTTTTTTTCAGGTAACCAATGCTTCTTTCACACTCTAATGCAGCCAGCACGTGCCGTGTCTAGTTTTTAAGACAGGGACTTGTCTTGCCCCGTTACTCTTGGTCAGAGCTACGTCTGCAGGACTGTCCACTTCCCTGTCAGGCCTGTCTTCTGGGAGGCAGCCCGAGAAGCTGCTAATCTGCCAGGTCTTGGTCCCAGGTCCCTCATCTGCTGGAGCTTCCTTCTTGGCAGGTATCCAAACTGCTCAAAACCACTTCCGGTGGTATCAAGTAGCTTGTGGGTTTGGCCAAGCCTCTTCCAAAGCAGCAAAGAGGGTTGGTTCTCTTTCTGTTTGCTATCTAAATATCATTTAGAAATACGCCCCCAGGTAGAGACGAAGCCGGTCCAGGTGTCTCTCTCTGACCCAGGCTGGGTGGCTGGCCGTATTATGGATCCTCATGCTGACACAGAGGTTCCAATCTTGAAATTCACAAGAGTTGTCCCTGTAACAAGAAGAAGCACAGACAGTCATTCTCAGGATTAGGTGCAGCCCTTCTGTCCCCATATTTATATGTGCATACATCTCATCTGAGGCCCAGCTCACCTCCTGAAGGTGGGTCCTGGTGCCATAGGTCTGGGGCAAGTCTCCATTTCCACAAACTCCCATGATGCCGAGCAGAGGCCACACTTACACTGTCAAGGGCGGGCAGGTGTGTTGACCCCATGTGAGAACTCCTTCCCCTCTACTCTAATCTTCACGCACAATGATTTCCCCATCACGAAGCGGAATAGTTTGCTTAAAGTGAGAGACACTCCTGAGGCAGCATCGGCAATTTCCACAAAACCTCGCCATGACTCTGCACACCAATCCGCGAAGGAGAAGCCGTAGCAGCCCACCACCGCGGGGTCTTCCGGGGCTCCGCAGCTGTGACAGGACAGCACACCCAGTGCTGGTCTGCACCAGCTGCCTGTCCTGGCAGTGACCAGCTGAGGAGGTAGAGCTTGGTAGCGGTGTACACAGCGCCCCCTCTGCTCAGGACAGAAGACTTCACCCCCTTCACCCTCTCACCAGAGCGCACATCAGGGGCTGCTAGCCAGGACCTTCTGCATCACGTCATCCCTGTTTACCTTTTTCTTCAGTACCTGTAGCCCCCACAAAACACAATAGATGCTCCATAAAAGTGTACTGAATGGGCGGATAAATGCATAATGTTCACGGTAGTTCATCTTAGCTGCCCTATGACAGAGACCCTCCAGGGCTCCCCATTCTACCACCCACTGTTTATTAGGTCCCTAGACCGTGCTGCTAGTACCCTCAATGCAGTGAAGGTGAACTTGGACTTCAAGGATCTCAGGCATGACTTTCAGCGTCAAAGAAGACCCAGTAAGCACAGAGGTTCTCACGTGTCAGCAGGCCTTTGGATCTCCTGTGAAGCCCATTGGAAATGCAGATTCCCAGGGCTCAACCCAGACTTGAGGAATGGGCCTGGGGAGCTGGGGTCCTAGCATCTGAGCCAGAGCAGGCTCCTGGAGAGATTCCAGTGCGTGGTGGCCTGAGGTCCAGTCCTCCTTCCACAGCGGCCTGCAACCATCCATTCCCACGCACACTTGGGTAGGGCCCTGTGTGGAATGTGGAAGCTACAGAAGATGATCTGGCACAGCACAGGTCCCCAGAGGGCTTCCCCCCAACATGGAGGGGGAGGCTTCCCCCCAACATGGCAGGGGAGGCTTGTCGGAGGCGTAATTCCAGGGGAAGGGAGCGGCTGAGCCCATCAGAGCAGAACTTTGGCCTGATCCTGGTGGGCTAAGGGGATCCAGGGAGACTTCCACATGGCCAGGTGGGGGAGCAGCAGGCTGTAAGGGGACCCTGGAATCTGGCCTTCCCTGTGTGGAAAATGGGGAACGTAATGAGCGCATGGAGTCCACACCTCTCGGTTAGTCTTGTGTGATGGGTATGAACTGCTCACGTACTGCAGATGAGGGTCAGGTACCCTGAAAGCCTCTGGATAGAGTCTGCTTTTAGAAGCTAAATGGACGGCACTCATTCAAAGACAGTTTGCAATAAAATAGTCTCGATAATCATTGAGAGCTCGCCCTGGTCCGACCAAGCCCCGTGCTTGATTTAGAATCCCTCCATCTGGAATCATTGGTTAAGGGCCGTTCATCAGAGAAAAGATGGAGGGTAGAAGCAGGATTTCCTGTTGGTGTTCAGGAAAAACATGCTCTCCCCCTGCCATTCAGCAAAAGTTCTTTAATCACGGTTGATTGAAGGTTACCAGCCTTGAATTATTAGTTAATGGCATCTCTACGAAGGAATGATTTATCGAGCAAGTAAACTTTGCAAATGGACACAGATCCTGCATTGCTGGCTATTTCACCCAAGGCTGAAAAGTGCTCATTCTGTCTGTCTTAGCGTGGAAACACAGTCCAAACAGGGCTGATTTCAGATCTCCCTGTGCAGTCGAGATGGTAACAAGACAGGAGCCCCCGGCACATGACAGCCCCCCAAAGCTCCAGCTCCCCCGGGCACCCTGGCCTAGAGGCTCTCGCAGCAGGCAGCCCTGCCTAGGAGCAGCCTTCCCAGGAGGGTCACCTTCAGGAGACAAGAGCGTGCTTCTCTTCTGGCACTCGGCCACCTGTCTCCAGGGCCCTATCCTGACACCAGCCAGGGTGGAGTCCTCTCACTGCCCATGGGTCCCAGTCCTGTCACACCCTTGGTTCATCCACTAGAGAGCAAACGACGCTGCCTCCAGCAGGGAGAAACCTGTTGGCTTTGTCATCTGCGCCATGGGAAACAGATCCTCCTCTTGTCCCTCAGCGACGACCTGGTTTAGCCTTGAACCCTCTGAAAAGCAAGGCTGGGGCAGCAAGAATGCTGTGGCTTCCTCAGCCCACCCCAGGCCACCCCTGAGCGCTCCCTAGGGTCTTATTTGTCCTCCTGCCTGGGAGGACAAGGATGCATTTATCCTCATCCTGGACTCCACGAGCCTCCCAGATGAGGCCAACCCTGGGGGACGCACTTGCCTATCACAAGAGCCTCTTCTGGAAAGTTGCAGGTAGCATGCATGTAAGGTATGGGAGTCTGTTGGATTCACTTCCCTTTCTCCTTTGCTCGCCTCTGCTCCCCTTGGCATCGGGGGTGCTCAGCACTGGGCTTCTAAGAGCCACCAGAGATCAGGGCCACACAGGGCAAGAAGACAGAGGCAAGCCTGCCAGGGAAAAGTATTCCAACCTCATTATCAAGAGGAGGAGCCAGCCCAGGCAGGGGACACCGCAGGGTGCCAGACAGGCCTCTCTGCCCCCTGAACATTTTCCTCCCCTTCCCCCTGAACTCAATGTCCCCTGAAAGCCATAAAGGAGGAGACAGATCTATTTGACTACATAATTCTGTTTCAGTTTCCTCATGGAAAAAGACACCAGAAAACAAATGACTAACTGGAAAAAACATTTATAGCGTAAATAAATGACAGAGCTCCTAGCCAACCATACAAAGAGCTCTCATAGACAGCTTAAAAGAATCACAAACCAATCAAAAAAATGGGCAAAGGACAAAAATAGGCATATTGCAAGAATATAAATGGTTTATGAGCATATTTTAATAGACTTCAACTTAACTTACAATGAAAGACATAAAATTTAAAATAACTATTATGAATTGTCTTAGACAGGTAAAAATGAAAAGCCCGATAATTCACACTATTGGTAGAGGATTAGGTCACAATTTGTCAATAGGTATTAAAAGCTTATATGTATTTCCTTATCTCTGTAGGTGCTGACTCTGGGATTGTATCCCAACAGTATGCTTCTGCATAAGTATCAGAACACGTAGATGACAATATTCTTGGGGGAATGTATCCTGTAGCTACAGCTACAAGCCATCTGCACATTCTCAGCTGAGCACTGCTTCAGGAAGTTAGGGTCAGTCACACAAAGGAGGGATGGGAAGCCTCTGAAAGCGAGGTGACCATAGTAATCTGCTGATGGGCTCAGTGGAGCAGTGGGTGGTTTGGGAATGAACTAGGGTGTAGAGCCATCTGCCATTTGTCTTAAATTGAAAAGTGAGATGCACACCTGTCCAAGATGCTGTGGGGCACTGTCCTCACTGGGAAGAGAACAAAGAGCCGAGACAGTGACTCTGGCCTCTTTGGGTTTTAATCCTTTATGACTTTAGGAGGCCACACTTAGTAGTGGCCACCCTGCCCCCTAGTTTTACCATGTTGCTTCCCCACCCAGCTTCCACCCAGCTTCCAACCCCATCAAAATCTACCCTGAGCAGCCACAACGTAGTAGTGTTTAAAAACCTATTTCACTTTCAGTTTGGCTGACTCCCGGAAACAGACCTAGCCATGTCAGGAGTAATGGCAGCATTTTGGACCAGAGTCCAGTCAGGGAAAAGCGCAGCATTGTGGGAAGTGCCTGCACTGTCCTTCTAAGTCCAGGGCAGTGGACAGTGGTGTGAGCTGCAGGGAGGCCCTCGTGTCTGAACTCTTTTGCTCACGAGGCCACCTCCTCCAGGGAATAGAGGACTCACCAATCGTCCCAAATAGTGACAGGGGCAAAAGGCCAGAGAGGTCATCAGGCTGCTTCCCCAGGGCAGCCCCACAGCCCCCAGCACAGTCAGACCCCGGCACCTGAGGCCAGAGGCTGGCTCACACCGGCACCCTGCAGCCTCCCTGCGGTGCAGCGGTTCTCAGAGAGGTGGGAAGGAAGCCAAGGCCTCTCAGGCTTTCCCCAGCGTCAGGACTGCCAGGGGCCCCGCCCCAGTTTCTGCTGGTCTGAGGGGCCTGAGAATATGCACTGCTGCTACAGATCCCTCTGGTCCCGGGGACCCCACTCTGAGACCCCCATTCTCCTCTGCGAGTCTTCAGAGCCTGTGTGAGTATCCACCATTCATGAGAGGTGGACGCAAGTGCCTATTTCCAGGGAGCAGAGCCTGTTATGGATTAAAAACTGGTGGTCAACGTAACGCCAGCCGGATCACATCTCCATGCTGCCGAGTGTAGATGTTTCACCTGAGGAAAGTTGCCAGCAGAAATAGAGACGTGGAGAAGGAGAGGGAAGCATTGAGGTGTTGGGTTCTCCTACGTGGTGCTGTTTGAGCCGTTGGTTCTCCTGGAGAAGCTCTGGTGCTCACATCGAGCATCGCTTCCTGGCTCCAGAGGGGAAGACATGTGCCGCTTGGTCTCCAGGATGAACTCGTCACACTGGCTTCCTGGCATGTACTCAACTGTGCTTGTCGTCAGAGGAGGAGCTCGGGGCCTCCGTGTCGCTGAGGATGGCTGTGGTGCTTTTCAGGACAGCCCTGGTGTTTGCTGTGAGTGTGACTTCTTGGCTCCAGTGTAGAACCCTCAGCCTATCAGCACAGCTCCTTCACCGCACTGGCATAGACTTCGTAGTTTCCACCGCTGACCTTTGGGCCTTCCCAGCACGGATCCGTAAAAGAGACTGGTGTGAGTCCTTCTTGTGGGCTCTAGACCTCCAGCTGGACTCGTGGGAGGCACTGTCATGAGCTCTGGGTCTTCATCTGGACTCATGGGGGACATTGCTGTGGGATTCAGGCCCTTGGCTTAATATTCTATGTCTTCAGTGTTGTGGATAGATTTCCTGCATTTTCTTGTGTTAACTCTGGGTGACCATCATAAAAATATAAACTCCATGTCCTGATTCTAATTGTTCTCCTCCCAACCCCTGAGAACAACAGAGCCCTTTCCAGGAGCCCTGGACAGCACCACACAAGAGCACAGGTCCTTCTCTTTCAGCCTCAGTCTGCCAAAATCTTGCCCGCAAGATCACCAGTCCAGAACAGTGCCCAGAGTGCTAGAGCCTGGAGAACCATGCCCACTGGACACAGCTGTCCGTGTCCCAATGCTGTGAGCATCCACCCAGGCCAGCAACAGAGAGGAGCCTCGAAGCCGGGGCTCAGGCCCTACTTCCTGCGGACCAGCAGTGAAAGCAGAAGCTGTTTGCCCCAGCCCTGAGCTTTGCCATCTTTACAAACAGAGCAGCAGCAGGGTCTCAACTGGGTGTCCTTGCTGGAGGAGAGTGCACGGGGCAGCTCTATGCATGCGTGCACATGTGTAGCATGTATGAGGTGCTCAATAAAAGCAGCTGCATAACAATTATGTTGAAAAGAAGCTGAACCCACTTTGGCTTCTCACAGCCTCCTGCCTATAGGAAGGGACAGGACCTGTGAGTACAAATGTGTTACCTAGCAGTCAGGTTCAGTGGGCGTCCCAAGTTCTGTGAAATCTCCAGTTCTGTGCCTTGCTCATGCCTGGCTTTGTCACTAATCACACCACACACCACCAGACTAATAGGAAGCAAGAATCAGGAAGAACTGCCATCCCCAGACCCTCCCTGAGGACAGGAAGGGATACTTTCCTGATCTTAGAGGGAGAGACATGGAATGCACGGTGCTGGCTCCCACATCGTCAGTGGCTGCTCTACTCGTGACCCGGAGGGACTCAAAATGGAACAGGCCCAGAAATCTTGCAGAATTTTTATTCTTAAGTCAGAGTGAGGCTTCCTTGCCTTCCTGGTGTCAGTGGCAAGCGGACACAGACTCACTGTTCAGAGGGTACAAGTGGGGGACGGTCCCAGCTCCCTGTCTGGGCTAAGCGAAGAGGCCAGGCTGCTGCAGGAGCATTGCCCTTGGGCCTGACCCCTCAGGGGTCCTGGCAGAGCCTGCTCCGGAGCCTCCCAGGCTGCCGACCTCTGCAGCTGCCCACCTTGGCAGCCTGTGGTGCGCACACCCCGCACACCCCGCCAGTTCCCTGCAGCAGCCTCTGGAAGGCGGTTTCCTAAGTGCAGTCTCAAGATGCTGACCCCGGTATTTTTAGCCACTCTTGGTTTGGCCACAGCTCGGGGCCTCTGAGCAGAGATCCCAACGGCAGGGCTAGGGACGTGCCTGGGCTCTGGTCCCTGCTCTGGGCTTGGCCTGTTCCCACGGCTGATTCAGAACTTCCCTGGCCAAACGCATGACCTTTGGCCCCCTAACCTTTCCCCCAGAGCACAGAGCTCTTCCTGAGCACACTCGGACAGTTAAAGCTCCGCTCTGCAGTCACTAATATTGAAGGCACATTCTCCTCACACACCTAGCAGCAGGAAGGGCTGCCGCAGCCTCTGCATAGGGTATGGTGGCTCTACAGTTTCGCAGGGCTGGTCAGTCACAATCTTGCCATCTACACCAATCACCTTTCTTACAGTAAATGTTTACTTCCTTTATGCCTTAAAAAATATTATCCATGGTGTTCTGAGTTTGACATGCTAGTTAGTTTTCGCTATTATATATTTTAACTATGTTGAATATTATTTATATATAGGTTTGTTTTAATGAACCAATCGCAAGCCCTGACTTCCAAGTCAACCCACTGCTCCAAATACCCATGTCATGTGTCTTCTGTATACTGATCTGTGTGACATCAGGTCTAGAAATACGATCCCGACATCAAGGCCGTATTCATAGTCCCACCTATAAATCAGAGTCTGGAATTTCATTTCTGGCTGACAAACCCAGCAGCAGGAACCCATCTTTGGGGGATGGACAGGCCACGTGTGTCCAACCCATGCCATGCTTTCTGCCGCACAGTGACTTCTCTAGCTCTTCCCATGCCACAGCAATGTAGATGCCCCAACCATGCGCTTTTCAGACCTCATCTGCAGGAGAAAGCACCCTTCGCTGGGTCTTGAGGCTCTGTAGATTTACGTCTTGCAGCTGCTAGTGTTAACTTCCTTGATTTAACGCTCAGATCAGCTCCAGCGCTGGCTTCTCAATCCAACTTCTGTCCACTGCACAGCACAGGTGCAGTGCTGCTAGTTATTTTCTGCTACTATTTCTGCTATTTTCTGTTACTTTCTGCTACTAGTTAACAGTCACAGCTATATCGACTTGTCACATTTTTCTAGGATTCCCAGCTTGTTTGGCTTTTGAAGAGCAACTAACTGTGTTTCCGAATTAAAACTGACGTGAGAGTCCTCACGCAGCGTCACCAAGGCCATTAAGGTTGATGGTGGCAGAGAGCTGCCTCTGCAGATCTCAGCTTCCAAATTGTATGGCAGATAAGTCAATATGCTTCTGAAGTGGAAGGATGCAGCCTGAAAAACCAAACCCAGAAAGTGAGAAAACAGGACAGTGATGACCACCAGCTCCATGGTAACCTCCCGAGTGGCCCAGTGCTCTTCCCGTCTATGCAGAAGCTGCCCCGTCTCCCACAGTGACTCAGCAAAGACGCGGCGAGAAGGCTCAACTGCTACGGAAATTACAAACAGAATTTGATGACTATTATACTCCTTTCATCTAAAGAACCTGCGGACATTTTTACAAATAATTCATTTAATTCTCAAGCATGAAATTTGAGATGCCTAAATTCATAATTGAATCTGTTTAAAGAGGATAAATCTACCACAAGCAAACATGCAGGGACTCGAAACTTCCGAAGGATGCTAAAGAACTTTCTCGAGAGTGGATGTTTGGGCCACAGCCTGGCGGTTCTGTTTCCTAGCTGACGTGAATCTTGCTCTCATCATCGCTCATAAATTCGCTGTTTTGCAGGCATGAGTGAGTCCCTGCTGAAGCCAAAGTGGCTTTGCACACTTCGGGCTCCTTAAAGCAGCTGAGAAGTGCTCATGAAGAGCGTTCTCAGGGAAAGCTGGACTCAGGCAAAACCCTTGAAGGAAACTATTTCATTAAAGGATTTTTTTCTCCACTGTGTACTGATTTCAAAAAACCTCAGTCGAGGACAAAAGTGAGTTTGTTGTTGCAGCAATTGTCTAAGGAAGCTGTGGTTTCACAACTTGTTGAAGGACCTAAGCGATGTTATTAACACCTCCTTCTCACCCTCTCTAATCTCAGCTCTGCACACCGGCCACCACTGCTCCTCACACACCTCCTCCCAATGTCAGATAACCGCCCAAAATCTGGAGAGAACTCCTGGGCTTGATCCATGGGTTCAGTTTGGGCAACATGCACATCTCTGAACTAGTACAGTGGCCAAAGAAATGAGCTGTGTTAAATAACTTAAAGGATGCAAAACTAACTCTGGAGCCCAGGTGAGAAGAAGACAAAGCAATAGTGACCTGCCCAAAGCCATTCCCGGTGTGTTCCCAGAAGAAGGTAAAGACTCACTTTAGTGGGGAAACAGACAGATACTTAAAGGCAAAGGGACCAAAGCTCTTATGCCTTAAGCGACTGGATCACACCAATGTCCCCAGAATCCTGAGGTTCTCAAAGCTCGGTTAAGAAATCCACCACACAGCAAGCCTTCAATTTTACAAACAGACACTGAGGCCCAGCCTGGGGAGGTCAGCCAGCCAGGGGGCAGCAGAATTGCACAGAACTTGACTGTGCTGCTGGCTTCCCAGGTATGCATAGCAGTCCACACTCATTAAAGTCTGTACACCAAAGACATGCAGTTTTCCGTACATCAGTAGAGCTGGGGGGAAAGTGACAGGAAGGACCCATCACGCTGCCTGTCTCTCTGCTCCTTTTATCTCTACCACAGTGAAAGCTGAATGCTGTGCCTGCCATTCACCCGTGTCCCTGTTCTTTGTGTGTGTGCATCTGTGTGCGGGCACAGAGTCGATCCTGTGAGAGCCACTGCGATGGTTAAGCTTGATCAGCCCAGGAGACCCGAGTGACCACTTCTGGGTGCATCTGCAGGGCAGTTCCCCGGATGACTGGTTATGGGCCAGACACTAACGGGAAGTCCTGAGCTAACCGTGGGTGGGACTGCGCCACAGACTTGAGTCTGGCTGGAGTGAAAAGGAGAGGAAGGGCGAGGTCGGTCAGGGCTCACAAGCTCAAGGCTGCCTGAGAGGTAAATCTGCTCTGTCATCGCCCGCGGACCTAGGCTCCACATGCTTCAGTCGTGCAGTGCAGACTCACGTCAGTGACTCTCCAGGGAGCCCGAGGGCTGCGGTGTCAGACGAGCACCGTGTCCTTTGCCCCTCCTGTGGCGTGGCTCGGCCCGAGTGCCCCCTGCACCCTCCGGCTCCCCCGTGCATTAACCAGCTGCTGATCCCATGAACCAAACTGACAAATGCCCTTTGCGGCATGTCTGCCTGATATGCGCAATCACACACCACCGATGCTGTATTGTGTAAATACAGTTCCCCTAGAGAGCCCTGACTGGCAACGACGCTCTTGCCACTCTCAGTGTGTGATGGCACGGTGTTGACATAAGCACGATACCAAACAGTGGGTCTGTAGACCAGCTCAGCTCACATAACCACAACCCCACACCCACTGAGCCATTCCCCACTTCCCCGCCCCGGCCCCCGGGAGCCACCGTTTTCTGCTTCTACATTTGACTCGTTTGGACAATTAATACAAATGGAATTGTGTTTTATTTGTCCTTCTGTACCTGACTCAGCACAATGGCTTCCAGGCTCATCCATGTTGTCACCAACGTTTTGTCATCAAAATGTTGTAAACCTTTTTACTCACGTGATACATAGAAGTTACATATGCCAGTTTCAGTTTTTTCAAGATATACCTAAATCTCATCAAGTTTTAAACTTAATTATTTCTCCCAGGATAACCCATTTTGTCTAGTTAATCAAAAAGTGAGTTCCTGCCTACAAATGCAGGTTTTGGAGAACTGGATGCTTCACAGTGGAGGAAAGTCAGTGTTCAGGTGTTCTTTGTTTTTGAACTTCTTTTTTCTTTGTATGTTGCTGGTTACCTCCTAGTCCTAGGATGGAGATAAAGTATTAATCTGGATTAAATGCCTTGGTATCACCTTCCTTCGTAGGGCAGGGCCACCTTCCCTCTTGGTCTCCTCCTGTGGACGGCTGGGCTGACTGAGAAGCTGCAGGGATCTCAGAGGACAGCTCGCTCCCTCTGAGATCCTGATTCGAATTCTGTGATAGAGGCCTAGAAGTCAGAAGGCTGAATCCAATGGTAGTTCTGTTTTTCATTTTTAAAAGAACCTCTACATGGCCTTCCATAGTAGCTTCGCCTTTCACACCCTGCCGAGGAGTACATGACTCACATTTCTCTGTCCCCTCCCCTGCCCTGTCAACCTGAGACACAGTGTCCGCATGGCCAGGCTGGGACAGTAGCCCCGGCCAGGCCCTGCCTCTGGCTATTCCTCTCACCACACCCCTGGAGTGTCTCCTCCCTCCCCCAGCTCTGCCCATGAGACCTGTGCAGGGTTTGGGGCCTCCTCTGGAGGGGTTCTCTCTCTCTCCTGCACCCTCTGCACCACGAGACTTTTGTGCACCGGCTTTGTTTACCTGGATTGCCTCCCACGAAGCCAATACACTTGGAAGGGCCCTGGGGATTCATTCAATCAACAGCTCCTTCCTTCAAGGCATCTAAGGTTTCAGGGGAGAAGAAAAGGTTTTTCTTAATATGTGGCAGATAGAAGTCAATCTCCAAAGATTACATCTTGCATAATCTCATTATAGGACATCATTTAAATGGAAAAATTTAGGCAGACTAGTGGTCACCGGTAGCCGGGAGAGCTCCTGGGAGCGAGGGAAGGCTGTCGGATCGGCACAGTCTCCGGCCGCTTGAGTGCAGATTCTGTTTGTGTTGGGTCCAGGACCACCCTGAGATGGTCCATATACAACATACGTGAGTGACAGACTGGCAGAGCCTGTCACACACATACCCCGCACATACAAGCAAGACAGATGAACAAACTTAGTGGACAGTGTGGATGATGATGTCCTGGGGGTGAGACGAGACGTACCATGGTTTGGCAAGATGTCACCCTCAAGGGAAAGCTGGGTGAAGGCAGACGAGGCTTCCCTGCACTCCCTCTGCATGTGATCTACGGTGACCTCAGCCAAACCTGCAGTTAGAGAAGAGCCACAAGGAAGCCACGGTTTATACCAAAGAAGGTTAAAGTTTCACTTCTCCGGTCTCAGGAGCCACCCTTCCAGTGCTCCAGGGCCACATGCGGCCGGTGGCCCCTGTCCTACCAGGGCTGACCGCTTCTATCTCTGCAGATGGTTCTGTTGGCCCACATGAGTCCACCTCAACAGAAGGGTGGGCTCCACAGAAAACAGATTCTGTCAAAACTCATATGCCGTAAAGATGTTTGTATTTCATTTGTAAATTTTCCCTATAAAAATACCAAACTCACGAATGCTCCATAGAGCATTACCCAGAGGTAACACATACTCACACCTAACCCTCTGCAGCCAAAGCAATGCAGTCCGCCTCGGTTTTAGTACTCTTGCCTTTGAAACCAATGAACAAGGAGGCCTGAGATGCCACTGTACCTGGTTCCAGTCTACTGTACGCATTTGTTAAGGTGTCCTTTAGAACCCTGGGTCCCTGGACACCACGCCCTGCCCAGATCTCTCTCGGTGCCGTGGTGCCCACCTTGAGCAACAGGCATAGCTGGGAAGGCAATGTCCTTAAAATGACTTTTGACACGGGTTCCAAATTGGTAGGATGGGCCACTCGTCCTGTTTCCTGCTAGGTACGCGGCTTTGCAGAAACCATTGCTGTGACTGACACAGTTTACGGAACTCAGCAGTTGCTGTTTGCAACCCTTTCAGGCTCAAGTTGCCAGGCTCTTAGTCACCTTGGACTGGAGAGTGTAGGCCCCAGTGTGTCCATTAGCACAGCTGTGTCCCTCCCATTCTCACTCCTCTACTGGCCGGGAGTTGGACTCTCTCTCTCTCTCTCTCTCTCTCTCTCTCTCTCTCTCAGCACCATGCTAAAAGAAGCAAGAAGCAGCAACTAATGCGTTTCTACATTACGAATGTCCCCTGCCATCCCGACTGTAACCCTTGCTCAGAACGTGGTCCGCTTTTCAGAAGAGGATGGCATTTTTATCAGATGCTTTGTTCCTGTGCAGCAAAGGTCGCCAGCTTTCTCACGGGCAGTACTTGAGCCCCTGCCACCTGGACGTGCCCGGTAAGTCAGTGCGGACTCTTGTTGCTTACCAAGCTTTAGTGCTGGTGGCCTCCCTTAGGGAAAAGTTAAATGACTTTGTTTTACAGCTCCAGAATTCTGTACCCTCCTCCTTCCTTCTGCAAGATTTGTTTGGCCTCTCGCACATGCATTTGCAAAGGGACAATGGCTGTCTGAGGTGTGTGGTTTCTGTCACACAGAGAAGGAAACTACCTCAGACACTCCATCACCGCCTGCCACCCACTGTCCTTCCCTAGCAGGTGCACTGGTCATCTTGGAAGAGGCTTGTGGCCACACTGACTTCACAGCAACATAAAACATAAACATACGTCCCTGATCAGTATTTCACCTGGGAAGAGGAAAGTTTTCACAACTGAGATATCATCTGTGCTTAGTAAGTCACCGCAGACAGAGAAGCACCAGCAAATCCAGGAGACCGTCAGTGCACGCGAAACCAAAGCGCAGAAGTACAAAATGAAGCTCTAACTTCAGTGAGTGAAGCCGTCTCTGCACTGCCTAGTAATGTGAGAGCTAATGTTCTTAATAAAAGCACATTTTTCCTTAAAATATTTAGTGTTCCTGTTTTGTTGCCTTCTTCATTCCCATTAGCAAGAATTGGTTTAATTCCCAAGCACACTGGCACAGGTTGACCTGATGCTGACATTTCCAATGGAAACCTTTTAAAACTTGTCGGTAAGTTTGAAAATGAACTTATGGGGAGAACACACCACTGGCACCCAGGATGTCTGCCCTTGCACACACCAATGGGGGAATGTGACAGTTTGTGGGGAGGTGACAGCATGTAATACCCACTGGCACCTAAAAGGGAAGGCTCCATGTCACATGCCAGGTGTGCTTTGGAAAGAAGCCAGAGGGATCATCTTCTCCACTGGGTGTCAGAGCCCTAAGGTCTGAAGTCTAGGGAAATGGTCAAGATCTTTAAAAAGTTATCACCTTCAAAACGCAGACACACAGAAATAGCAAAATCAAAATTAATAAGCGTCTAATTAAATATCTACAAAATGCAACATTTTGTTCTCCTTGTTCATTGTTGAATTTGACATTCATGAATATTACATGAGTATTTTTTAATACTTTTGAAAATGATTTGTTGTGGAATGTCTTATAACACAAGAAATTCACAAACATGCACCACAACTGCCAGAATCCTAGAACCTGCAGTAATTAAGTAGACTATCGACAGCCGGGAGAAAATTCACTCAACACCTCACAAGATGTGTAGGCAAGGTGTTTAATTTTAACCTGGGGTGTGAATGCATCTTCCTATGTTTGCTGGGATATAGAATTTCCAAAAAGAGTGCTTTAGAGAAGGGGTCAAGAGCACTTTTCCATAAAGGGCCAGGTAGTGTATTCTATGCTGCATGCACGTGTAGCTGCTTGTACAGCTACTGCCCTCTGCTGCTAGAGCCCAAAGTCTCGGCAGACAGTGACTGAGCCGATAAAGCTTTATGTAGAGGGACAGACGGTGGCCCACATGGGCCCCTCAGTAGCAGTTCTCTGGCTCTTGGCTTAAATCCAGGAATAATCACTTACTGACCCCAGCCAAAACTTTAGGCTCAAAAGTGTAACCTTCTAAAAATGTGGGTTTTCTTTGGAATTACCCAGAAAATACCCTAGAGCATCCCTTAATCACGCCAGAATTGCCGCCACTATTCAATGCACCCACACATGAGACTCAGACAAGTCCGTCTCCGGAAGTGCTCCTTCTGTACCTGACACCCAAGCACCAGAGAATTGGCAGAGCAGCTGTGGAGGGCAGCTGAGATCTCTCAAAGCAGATATTTGCAGCTTCTTCAAAAAGACGGGAAATTTTCACTCTGAGCTAATAGATTTTATGAACATAACTATTTTTATTTTTACTGTTTAATATAATACATCACCAATCCCCCCAGAAAACACCTTTCTGTTGGTCTATCCTAAGGCAAATAAGAGAATTTGCAAAAGATTATGCTCAGCAATTACATAATTTTTTTAGATTTGACTATAAACTTTTAGATACCCAACAGACACATGAAAGTGCTCTGGTAGCATTTTAAGTTTTCCTTTGTGTCTTTCCTCTTAGACAAGAACACTGATGATTGTGAGGCATGTCTTCCTATATAAATTTTGAAAAGGTGTTTAAAAGAAAACCCTCCCCTTCTGCCACAATTTACACTAACATTAAATGGACAAAAAATCATTTAAAAATCTGTGGTTTCACTTAACTGAAATCTAAACAAATCTTATCCACTCAAAATTTTGGAAATCTTTTTAATGATATGTCATTGTATAAAATGATATATACAAAGTTAAATATGCCAATTTTAGTTTTTCAAAACATACACAAATCTTACAAAGTGTTAAACTTAATTATTTCTTTTGAGATAACATTTTATCTAGTTAATAAAAAAGTGAAAAGGTGCTGATATTTATCCTTTCAAAATCACTAAAAATACTGATGCCAAATGTTTTAGAAAACATTTCCCTATTTGCCTATTTTTTGCTTAAATTGAAGCAGAATCATAATTAGAAAAATGTAAATAACCTTTTAAAATCTATTTTCATTTTTCTCCAGAGTTACCTACTGTTGCTAAACATCTAGGTAATCCATGGATTGTATTTTCACTTACCCTTGGAGCTAGGTTGCTAATGAAAGCAAAAAATAACACAATTAAAGTTTCTCTCAAAAATGTGACAAATCAATTGCATAAAAAGAATAACCTGCTGTTCTGCTTCAATTCAAACTGGTTGATCAGAGGATACCAAGGCATTTAATTCACATTAATACTTTATCTTCATCCTAGGATGAGGAGATAATCAACAACATACAAAGGAAGAAAAAGGGTTAAAAAAATACCTGAATAGTGACTTTCCTCCACTAGGAACCATCCCAGGTCTCCTAAATAGGCACCTCTAGGCAGGAACTCCTGACCCAAGCTCATTTCCTCAGCTGGAGTCGCCTCCAGGCCGAGGCAGCCCAGCAGGCCAGGCGGCTCCTGCTCCGCATGGCTACAGGTGTGGGCTCCTTCACTGCAGATGCCAGGCAGGTGGCTGGTGTTGTCTTCCAGCACAGCAACACGGCAGAGCCTCTGGGGGAAGCCAGGGAGAGAGAAGGTCATGCCACAGCCTCCAGTGTCAGCGACCTGTGTCAGATTAGAGGGCACCCCAGAGGTGGGTGCAGACAGGCCCCAGTCTGGGGTCATCACACGGGTTTCCACAGACTCAAAACTAGCAGCCATGCTGAGGGCAGAAAGACCCCCTTCACCTCTGGCCAGCTCCTGGGAGGAGACTGATGATGATGGGGACAGTCCTCCTAGGCAGCGTGACAAAGCCCTCTCAGGGTTCAGTCCTCTGCCTCCTGGGCCCCGGAAACCTCCCCATCTATGATTCTCCCGGCACCATGGTCCCTCTGTTCTGCACATTTACCACAGCTCTTGAAATGGGATCTTTCCCAACCCACAAATGCGCTCCACTCTATCCTTCAGCTCTGCTCGTGTTTCACTGTCTCCTTCCAAGAAAGCAAGGTCTCTTCCTGCCGTAGCCATCGGGCCCCACCCTGTCCACCCTCAGAGCACCCGAGCTCACTCCTCCAAGGGCTGCCCTCGGCTTTCTCAGACGAACATTCAAGTCACAGTCCGGCCACTCCCCGCTGATGGTGATCAGCTACTGTCTGCTCTGGGACTTCTTCCCGACTATCACATGCAGAGCCAGGACTCCAGCTGATCCTGTTAGTTCAGCTTCATGAGTCCATGCACACAGCCCTCAGACTAAACATCTTGGTAACTCCTCATTTCTGGTCTCTGTCCTTCTCCTTCCCCAGGGTTCCCTAAGTATGTGGGCACACTCTACCACAAAAGCTGCCATAATAGAGCCTGAGGGATAAATCCAGCCCAACACTTGCTGTTATAAATAAAGTTTTATTTGTACACATTCAAGAGCACTTTTGCTTTCAGGATGGATCTGGCCAAGTTCAACTGATGGTCAAATTTATCTGATGGATCTGGCCTTCAAATTCAAAAATATTCACTGTTCCAGCTATTATGGAAAGTTTGCTGGCCTTGGTACCTTAACATGATTTAAATGGCATCAGGTCATATACTTATTTTAATAGATAGTTACATTAGTGCATATTTTAAAGCATGATAGCGAAAACATCATCACTATAATTTTACAAATACTATTGCTTTGTTGACAATAAAGCAAAAAGCTAATTAAAATGTGTACTGATTTATAAAGCTGCATTCAGTAAATAATAGTGAGTGGGAAAGGCAAAGATGTGAAAGTAGAGAGGAGGACTGAAGTGTGTAAACTCCAGACCATCTAAACTAATGACATCCGCAGCACAGCTGCTCACTTCAGGCCGTCTTTGACACGCCACCCTCTGCCAGCCTCTCAGACATGCAGCCATATCCCAGGGTCCGTCCCCTCTTGTCCAGTGCCACAGCTATGTCTTACGTCAAGCCCATGTGTTCAGTCACCGTGGCACAGAGTGGCAAGGAGCTGCCCACATGGAGGGAGAGCACATGTTCTGCCTCTAGGAAGTGCCAAGTGACTGAGCACAGCACCAGGGACATTTACCCAGCCAAATGGCCTGTCCTCCAGCCACGCATCGCCAGCTTCCTCACGGATGGCAGAGCCACAGGGTGGAAGGAGTCCACCCAGCACCACACGGGCAGAAACACAGGGTTTACGTTAAGCCACTCTGCTGCGGGAGTTGCTAGCTCCGTCCCCACAGGCAGTGCACTGCTCCCCGAGCCCAGCCTCTCTCCAGCACCCTCCTTTTCTGATCGCCCTCTGAAAAGCACTGGGTCTGACCCATGTAACTCTCTGTCTAAATCCTCAGAAGTGGTCCTTAGCCTTCAAAACCCTGGCATATCCACATCCTGAGCACAGCAGCATCTCACCTGGCCGGGGCTTTCCCCCCACCCCATCTCTGCAGGTCTCCCCAAGGGCGCACCATTCCTGCCTGGGGCCTCGGGCAGGGCTGAGTCACAAGGCTCCCTCTCCTCCTGACTTCTGCCCCCGCCCTCCCCTTCCCCATGCACGACTGACTATCTGAGCACTAACCTGCCAGCCTGCTCCAAGGCAGGTTCAGAGCCCAGGTTAAATCACCAGGAAGGTTTCTGGGCTTTTTTTCTTACTTGAGTGACTCAGTGAATGGATGCATGGATGAATGGATAATGGAGAAATTATGGAAGGAAGTGAAGGGATGTAGAAGGAAGGAAAGAAGGAAGGGAGAAAGAAAGGGAGGAAGGAAAGAAGGAATGAAGGAAGGAAGGGAAGAAGGGAGGAAGAAAAGGAGGAAGGAAGGAAAGAAGGAAGGAAAGGAAGGAGGGAGAATTTTACACCAAAGGAAAGCATCATCAAATCTGAGCCAGTTCTAGCAGCCTTGGTTCATGGACTCAGTCAGAGTCTAACCTGTCACTAGCAGGCATTTCTGAGAGGGTTACCTTAGGTCGAGCATGTAGACAGACTGCAAGGGCTTAGAATCTGTGTCAGTCAGTTTCCCTCCACAGGTCAATACACCTCCCACTCCAAGATCAGGAGAGAGATCTGTTTGGCTCATGGTTTTCTGAGGGTTCGGGCCATGGTCAGTTGGCTTCAAGTCACACACGACGTGCTGAAGGGCTGGCGAAGGGAAGGTGCCCAGCCCATGCCAGACATGAAACAGGGAGTGAGGAAGGTGCTTCCGGGTCATGGCCCACACCTTCCAGCCGGGCCTTGACGCCTAAGAGGACTTCAGCCAGTACGTCATCATGGCTCACCCCACGGCGGAGGAGTACAGCGCCCCAGGTTCCCCCAGTCAGCCTCTTCAAGCCGCACCTCAGAACATAGGAGACTTTGGGGGAACATTTTAGATCTAAACCATAAAAGAGCCCAAAGCCAGAAGTGGGGAAAGGCCCGAAAGGGATAGCTAAGGGACCCCAAGAGTGGCAAACATGTCCCCTTTGTGATGGCCCCATTCAACTCCTGAGCTCTCAGCACGTCCTCCCCATGGCCAGCAGCCAGCTGTCCCCAGTGTCCTCTGCCTCACAGAAGGAGTCCTTCCTAAGCCGGGGTCTGGGGCCCACAGAGAAGGCGAGAATGCCTGTCAACTGGGTCTGCTGTTTGGGGACTGTGGTCCCGGTGTATCCAGCACAGGATGGGGTACAGGAGGAAAGGAAGCTCTCACCGGCTAATGAGCAAACACGCCAGGTGTGGGCTGGGTGTTAGGAGTCCTGTCACGTCCCTTCAGTGAGGCCAGATAGATAATTGATGACAGACCTTGTGTGTGCCGAGCAAAACAGAAACCTCAGTGGGGTCCATACCTCCTGAATTCCACTTCAAAACCCTGGAGGCGGGCAGCAGAGCAGCAGGGTTCTGCACCCTGATTCAGCGATTTTGGAGCCCCATAAGATCAATAATTCATCACAAACCACCAACTAAGTCAGAAGGCTCGCAGGAGGAGCTGGGCCCTCTCATCTGGGTTTCTCTTTCGCCTCCTCTTCCCAAGCCCAGTGCTCAAGGCCGCAGTGGATGCAGCTGCTCGCCGCCTGCCTGGCAGAGGGAGAAGGCTGCGGGATTCTCCCACCCAGAGGGGTGAGGACCTGCCTTCCTGCCCATGTGGTCGGCTTGGCTTGGCGAGAGCTGGGTGTGTGCTCACATGTGTGAAAACAGGTAGACCAGCTGTCTCGGTCACCATATGCTAGGTTTAAGTGGTGGCTTGACCTTGTTTGTGCAAATCATCCCCGGCAGTGTGAGTTGCTCCTTTACCATGGGGAATTGAGGCTCAGACAGGTAAGGGAAAAAAAAGGACTCTCCTGATTTGCTCAAAAGTCAAGTGGGCTGGTCTGCAATCAGATGGCCTACACTCCAGCCCTGACCTGCCCTTCTGGGCTCTACCACCTCCTCAGAGCTGGGATCAGCGCCTGGGCATCATGTGCCAACAAGCACACGGGCCTGCCCTCACGGAGTTACAGTTGCTCCGGGAGAGATGCCAGGACTCATTTTGAATCTTCCTCCCAGCAGTCAGACGCAGATGAAGCGCCCCTACAGCTCCCGTGTGCACACACAGCCCCTGCCACAGGACCCTGGCTTGGCTCACTGGTTTTGTACCCCAGCAGCCACCAGGCATCACCCCCTGTGCAGGGCTCAGAAGCAAGAGCCCAGGCCCTGGCCGCTCAGGGGCTGTCAACAAGCCGTGGAACTGCAGCTCCCACCCTGAGGACCGTGACAAGAACCAGAGGAGCTGACACTGGTCAGCAGTGGGAAGTGGGTCTACACTCTGAGCCCAGGGGACCCTGAACGGTGGCTTTATGACACAATACGGGGGGGGGGTGAATCCCAGACCTGCTCTGCTCATTTCCTCAGGCCATGATGCCTGCAGATCTGTCTCTCATCCACACTAACAGCCAGAGGAGGGGACACACAAGTGCCCCATCGGGGTTTGTAAAAATGGTCCCAGGACTTCCATTAGAGATGCCGAAGAGCGCCCCAAGCCCACTGACCCAGTGCAAGGACAACTGAGATTTGGGGTGAAACATGTTAAGAGCTCTGCAAGCATCAGACCCGACAGCCAAGCTGCCTGTGTCTGAACCCCAAGCCTACCATTTTCCATGGCTGTGACCTTGGACATGACAAACTCTGTTCCTGGCAGCAAGCTGGGAGCCATAAGCTCCACAGCTGGGTCACATGGCAGGGTGGGTCTGGATGCCAGCAAAGTGCCACAGAGCTGACAAACAGCCTTCTGCTCTTCTGCCTACAAAGGCCAAGACCTGCAGTCAAGAGTGAAGAGAATCAAAAAACGATGAGAAACAGAAGGTAAGAGAGGACCTCACTCAGCTGCGGCCAAGGGCTCACTCAGGACACGAGGAGGAGGAGTAAGTCTTTCCAGGGAGAGCAGACAGCACGGGCCCTGGGCCTAGGGCAACTCAGGTGGGTTCTCACGCGTCTAGAGTGGGGAAGGGAGGGGCAGAGCAAACTGAGGCCGGAGGTGGACCAAAGCCAGGTGACCGAGCACATCACAGGACCTCAAGGCCTTTGGACTGTTGGTTTTGCCCAGGTGCAACAAGGACTGAGATGTTTAAAATTGGAGAGTGACACCTCTGTTTGTGTCTGTAAAATGCTCAGACTTTCTGGCTGAGTTGATTTCCGACCGTCCCTGGGTTTGGGGATTCCAGAAGATACATAAGAGATGTGGAAATATACATATGTGTTTATGTATACATACACATATGTGCACACATGCATATATGCACACGTACATATCCATCTCTGCACACCACAGTCTGTGCATGTCCCCACTAAAGCACACCACACCCAGGTAACCTGAACTAAACACATTAAGAAGAAGAAGCAAGGTTGTGGAACGCTACGAAGAGCCCCAGGGACCCCCCAGGCTGGCTGCCATTGCCAGGAGTCCTCACTGGAGAGGCTGCTCCCAGTCTCTCACTATCCATTTAACCACCCCACCCTGAAGGTCACTAAGCTGCAGGCTGTGATAAAGGTGGCCTCTCACCCTGTGCTCAGTGGGCAGGTTCAGTGGGCCACCCAGGGCCAGAGGGAGCTGCCCAGTCAGTCTCCCACCTGGCTTCTCCCCAAGGAGGCTTGGGAGTGAGCCAACGTGAGGTCCAAGACCTTGCTCTATCACACCCCCACTCAGGTCCTCCCCGGCCTGGGCCATTGTCTTCAGACTGTCCCTAAGTCTTCACTGTTCAAAGATACTTCAGTGAGAGAATTTCGTTTTCATCAGAATCATTCACAGTTCTAACCTTGAGCATGATTGTAGGTAATCCAGTGGCAACCGGGCTGAGATCTTTTGTGCTACCCGGTAGGGTCTTTAGAATGCCCACTAGTTGCTTTTATGGAACTCGAATGGAGCTTTTCGTCCCATGTTTGACTAACCAGAGAGAATCCTAATGTGATAACTAAACTATTTAAATACTGTTAATGTTTGAAACTGCTGCCCGTGTCCATGAAAATTTTCTTGATACTTCAAAAACCAGTGGACAGTAATGCAAGGCAAAGCGTTGACACTAGAAAAACAGAATTTTGCAATCTTCCTCCACAATGTCCCAATTCCATTTTTAATTGCTTTGTTACGTTTTTGTTTGTTTTCACAAGAGTCAGTCCCTTTCATTTGTTGCTTTTGTAACAGTTTTGTGCTTCACATCTTCATGCGCTCGAAAACGGCCTTATAAACTCCACTCGTCCATTTTGCTCATTGTGGAATCGCTGTAGGATTTCAGCTGAAAAGCAGGACTCTGCTGCTCAAAGCATTTAAGGAAAGAAATGAACGGGGTGATCTCTAGGGCTTGTAGCTCAAATATTCCATAAGGCTGAAGACACATAGCAGGAACGAATTCACCTGTGACCCAGCTGGTAGCTCGGCTCCACAGCAAAAGAAATTTGCCCCAGACTGAAATCTCAGGTGCCTCCAAGTCGCTAGGTACACGTACTTTACCTTAACCGTGTCCTTTGGCCCAGGAAGGGAGCAGGGGAATAGTAGACTGTGTCTTCAGTCCCAAAACATCTAATATGATATCATTTGTGCCCTGACCATGACCTCAGCGTGTGTGAATGGCAACTATTCATGCCTAGGATGCAGGACCCGCTACGGAGCACACAGGCCATGGGGCAAAGGAAATTGTAGGACCCTTGTTCAAACATGTTTAATGTGAAGACGATGGTAGCAGAGCCCTGAGCCAAGCGTGAGCCCTTCCTTCTGACAACCAGGGCTGGAACTATCACACAGGCTCCACACCGTGACGGGCCAGAGCCGGCTCTGTTAAACGCATAAATCCCTCACCAGTGGATTCATGGCATCATCTTTGTGCAAAGAACAGCATCTTTTTATCTTTACTCAGACGCAGCTTGAGCAAAGATATGAAATTACAGCCACTGTGAATCCTGTTTTTGAAGCTCTCCTCATAAAACTAGATACACCAGCACCGCTCTTTGGATCTGGCATGCTTTTCGGTTGGCATGTCAAAAAGCGAACTTTGCTTAAATAGGAGCAAGTCAAACTGACAGGTCCAAATGAGATTCGTACCTGTGACCTGTACCAGTGGTGCTAAGCTGCAGCCAATTTCTGTGACTCTGACCCTGTGGTACTTTTATGGAAGATGCTGTCCTGGGGGAGGTGGGAAGGAGTCTGTGGAACTCTCTGTGCTATCTCTGCAATTTCTTATGAGTCTCAAATGATGTCAGAAAAACCATTCTGCAAAACAAAGACCACTTTAAGAACCTGTATGTAGATCATATAAAAACATAATTCAGAGGGGGAAACCGGGGCTCTATTTGGCAAGAAGTTGTAGGATCGCAGGGCAGGGATTTGATCAGGGCTAACATCATGTGATCGGGACCTTTTTGCTGACTTTGGTGCCCTTCGATGGACACAAGAAAATGTGTGTTTGGAGGTGCAAACGTGTCATACTTGATCAGGACTATCATGTTTTAACTACCAGCAAAAATAGTCACAGCCGGTAGATGGGAAGTGGTTGAATGTACCAAGCCTGAAGAGAAAGGCCACTTCTCAGATTTTCACTGACCGAGTGCTCGTTCTTACAATGTCACAAAATCTCACAGAGGGACCCTCTGCTAAGGGGTGGAGCCATCTGTCCCTGGTGTGATGACTGCAGCAGGGGACAGGCTTTGTAGCTCCTGGGGGGGGGTCCCCGTGCAGAGGGTATTGGCCTGATGTCCCCATGTCAAGGACAGCGTGTCACTGAGACCCTAGGGGGAAATACTGCCCTGCTCCAAGGTAACACATTCCTCCCCACCAGAGAACAAAACGGCCTGGACAGCCTTGCAAGAGTCACTCTGCTCACTGCTCAGAGGTCAGGAATGAAGGGCAAGAGCTGGGAAAGGCAGGTGGAGAGGTGCATGGACAAAGGCTGACAGGACCTGGGCAGGCAGCTTCTGAGCTCCCCCGGGAGACACAGACCCCTAAAATATGGATGTGTGCGCAAATGAGTTCCATAAGGTAACTCTGACAAGGGAAGTGGTTAGCGTCAGGGACGGGACCATGGGCATTACTGCTTTGCATTTCTATTATTTTAATTTAGGCCATTCAATGGTAAAGTAAAATTTCAAAGAAAATAAAGCAGGCAATGGACCTTGAAAATGGTTTCATTTCAGATATTTCATATTTTGCAGCAGATTTTAAAATATCAAGTTGCTCAATAAACCTACTGAGGGGTGATTTACTCGGGGAAAGGGTATAAAAATGAATGCAGTGTATTTAGCCAGTCGCCATCCAGGTGCTCACAATTTGCAGCAAACTGGGGAAGGAGCACAGAGAGATGCCAAGAACCAGAAACCAGAAAACCTCGGCCTTCTCCCCTGGAAAATGTGGAGATTGCTTCACCTTCTTGCGGGCTTCTGGTGAGAAGTCAGCGGGATTGTGCATGCACCCAGGGGAGCCGTGAAGGCAGAGCCCTGGTGTGCTCCCCAGGGTGATGCCTCTGGACTCTGGAAGCTTCCAGAACCCTTAGGGAGAAAGGAGAATGCTGCCATCACCTCCAGCCCACAAGACTTCTTGGTCCAAGTGGGAGAAAGTGGCCCTGGCCCAGCAGCAGGGACTGGTGACAGAATGCACGCTGGCCCTGGACCCTGCTCCATAACTTCAGGCAGCCCTGGGTCCATTTTCTGTTTCCAAGCTACTGCTTGGGAGAGGAAAAGTCAGCCAGTTTGGAAGCAGCTGTCAACAATTCCATGGTGAGGAAATCTTCCCATTCTAATTCCCTGTCCATGTCCTAATGACATCCAGGAGAAAGGGTCACTCTGATACCACCACAGCTTTGACAGCTCTCCCTTCCTCATAGAGAGGCACCCAGTCTTTTCCAGGCAGCGTTACCTACCCGGAAAGCGTGTTCCAGGGGCACACCCGAGTATCTTAGTGCTTTCAGACTCATAGGATTCGGTCCTGGCTTCACTCTGATGCGTTGTGTTCCGGTACTTGTTTGTTTGGTACTTGACAGCAGGCTAAACTTGTCAGTGTTGATTTCCTTGTGACCCGTTACCCTTTCCAGCCAAAACAGTTTGGTCCTCATCATTTTGAGTATTCGTCACGCCTCCCAGAACCAATTAACAATGATCACCAAAGTACCACAGTATTTCCTTTGTGTCTATTTTCACACTTGCTGCTGCTTTCACAAGCAAAACTAGTTTCTCCTTTGCAATTAAAATATAACATTTACCACTTGAAATAAAGGTACTTAAAGTACGTCTGCACAAAGTCCAGGTGGCAAATAGATATAGCAAAGGCTGTGGAGATGGGGCAGGACAGACCACAACTGGGAATCACTGAGCCATATGGCACCGTCACACAGGAGTGACCCTGCCACCGCAAGGTGGACATGTGTGAAGCTGTGGGTAGGTGAATGTGGAGGCCGGCAGGCGGCCGGGTGGAGGTGGCAGCAGCTTGCGGGAGGACAGCACTGGATGTGGCAGTGAGACAGGCTTCACTTCGGGGCTGTCCCTGTCCTCAAACCATCAGGAAAAGCACTCCTGTACTTAAAGCCTAGAAGCAGAGAAACAGCGCGTTACCTACTCATCTGGCTGGGAGCTGGTCCCAGCTGTGTGGGTGGACGGCGCTGGCATCTGATGCCACAAGCCGAGTGCTCTGTGGAACCCGCACAGGGAGAGAAATATGACAGAGGCTGGGATTACAGACGGCAGCAGTAAAACCAGAAAACAGGAAGTGACATCTCTCCTGGACGTGTTAGAACGGCAGCATCACACCAAAAGCATACAGTGATGATTTCTCTGGGGAAAGATGTGACTTGTTTGCCTTTTTTAACTGCTGGTTGGGAGGCTGAGTTTCCCATTGTCCAGGGTTTCAATGAAAGACTCGTGATTCAAGAGACCCCGAGATCTCCAAGCTCAGCGTCTCCTGAGACTGCCGGCGATGGCTCTTGGGGTCTCCACTGTCACATAGCGCTGTGCACTGTCCTCTCTGTGCTCAACGGACATAGTCAGTGAGGGACTCAAAGGCTGACCAGGGCTGGGTTTCTGCAGGGTCAGGGCTCACTAGGCTCCCCACCTCCAAGGAAGCCATCTGTGCAATTCCCAGCCCATCTCCATCAGGAGGTGTCCCTATAGCTCAGCTGCGGAAGGTGACAATTTGGGTAGAACCCGTGACCATCTTGGGTGAGTCCTCCTCAGAGTGCAGAATGCCTCTGGTGAGGGAGTGTAGGCTGGGATGGTCAGGCAAGACGGGTGGACAAGTAAGTGTGTGCACCGTGAGATGGCCTTACTTGCCAATGGCCACCAGATGTGCTTACCATTACTGCTAACCATTCTAATATTGGTTGTCCCTGTGTACTGTGTGCTTTTAAGTATGCCAAACACTTTACATGTTGTTTGATTAAATTTTCCAATAACCTGAGAGGAGGAGGAGAAAGAGAGGGAGAGAGAGACAGGGTGAAAGGGAGGAAAAGAGAAGGGTAGAGACGACGGGGAGGGAGAAGAAGGGAGGGGAGGGAGCGAGGGAGGAAAGGAGAGAGGACAGGTGAATTCTTAATTTCCTTTTATGTATAAAAGCCAGGGCTCTGCTCGATTATATAACTGATGTGCTTAGATTTGGCATCTAATCCCAAGTCTGTTGGGCCCTAGTTCTCGGGCTCCTAAAGATGCAGGACTAGAGATGTGCCAAGCTCTGCATCGGAAGCCAGGTAAATATTTTGGTCCAAGAAGAGAACAAAATCCTTCTGTTTGGGTGAGGTTCTCGTCCCTCTGACACTGGTCTTTGGCCAGTGCCACCTTGTCACGAGGTCCCCCATTTTGCTTTGTCTCGGTCTCACAATGACCAAAGCCCACTCTATTTCTGCTTCTATAGCTGCCTCCTCTCGCCCAAGAGACAACCACAAACCTCTCAAGCAGGAAGGATCCAGGACCCCCCAAGCCTCATCCATCGTGGCTACAATCTCAGTGTTTGGGGAGAGCAGCCTTCCTGCCAGCTGCCTCCAGGTGCAGCAACCTTAGCTCCACCCCCGGGCAGGAGGCTGAGGAATACTCCCCTCCCAGGCCTGGGAGCCAGTTGCGTTTCCTCCATGTTTGAGAGGCCCAGCAGATGAAAGGAAGCCTTCTATCTGTGATACGAAGATTGTTATTGGTCAGGCGAGATAGTTTCTCTCTTAAAATCACACAAACAAGCCAGAAGGTAACTGTAGCTACACCACTGGGGCAGGGATTCTCCTGTGTAGAGGTTTGGACCCCACTGGATTTTCAGGAAGGGCGCACAGAGCCTGCAGTGGGTGTGTGAGGTGTGGACACGCACAGCGGAGCCTAAGGCTGCTCCTGTCTCCCTCTCAGACCCTGAGGGAGCACGGAATGTGAGCCCGATCCTGGGAGCCTCATCAACCACCAGGGTCCTCTACCGCTAGACAACCCTCGGAACATCTCTCCTGGAGCATAATGTCAAAGTTAAATAGAGTTATTTCCCCCCAAGAGTCTCACTTCATTCAGGAAGAAACGTGCGGATGGAGCCATCAGATGGCTGTGAATGACAGTGTCTCCTTTCACCATTTGTGCTGCTTTCACTTGTTAGATCACCCACCTCCGGCTCTAGGTGAAGACACTCAGCAGAGCTCCTCTCTGCTGTGCTCTTCTCGCCCATCTAACCCAAGCCAGGGCTGCTGAGGATGACGAGACAGAGAAAGCCTGCTGCAGAAGCAGCAGTGAGACAATGCAGAGTCACTGGCCTACGGCTCTGTACCGGTCAGGCTGAGCTCCACACTCACCTCTGATCCTGGCTGTGCTCACGGCCTGACCTCATGGCCCCAGCTCACAGCTCAACTGCAGGAAGGCAAAAAGATGCAAAGGCAAGAGAGTAGCCTGCCTCATCCTGTGAGGCCAGGCGACTCAGCATCCCTCCTGGAGGAGGCACAGGAGTGGGTGCTGCCATGCTACATCTACCGAGGCCAAGAATCAGAAGTCATTTCCACTGAGAGAGCCTCTGCCCAGCAAAGCGCCACTTCACCCTGTCCGGGCTTCCTCGACCCCAGCACTGGGGACACTGACTGACACAGTTCTTTGCAGCGGGGCTGCTGTGTATGCTGTAGGGTGTGTAGCAGCACCCTTGGGCTCAAATCACTAGAAGCCTCTGGCACTCACCAATTGTGACCCGGCAAATTTTCTCCAGGTATTACTGAGTACCCTCTAGGGAGCAAAATTGCACAGGGTTAAGAAAAACAGACCTAAAGCATGAATCCATTTGGTTGAGTTGAACAATTTTTGCAGGTTTTTTGTTTTTTTTGTCCTATTTGTGATTCAAACATGAATAAGAGTGAAAGAAACAAGAGGGCACTCGGGTAAAAAAATATGAGCCATTGTGTTCACGGTCATAATGGGATGGTGGCCGTTGTCTTAAGGTGCAGAGCCTGAGCACCTCTTGGGTTCAAACGCAACATAGTCTGGAAGCAGGGAAAGCAGGGCTCCCGTGACAAGACAAACAGGATGGACGGGGCACGCTCAGCCTCACCAGAGTGTCCCTGGGGGTCAGGTTCTCTTTACCTCAACCACGAACTGACAAGGTCCAAGTTCCGCCTAATCATATGTGTAGACACAGGATTTAACACAGTTAAAGGCACAAATAGAAGCCTCCAGATACCTGTGTGTTAAGTTAATAAATTGATGTTACTTGGCCAGGAAAATGATATTGTTTCATGAAGATGATATTTTCTCCATAGCCTTGGCCAAGCCCAGGATCTTAGACATCTGTACATTGCTGTCTCCATGGTTACAAGAAGCATACGACAAAGGACCACCCTTGGGCTAGTTCCTCTATGGACTCCATCACTGAAATTGCTGGCAGTAAAGCAGAAGCTGCTTCTGCAGCCAACCAGCATGACTGGGAACCTTTGACCTCAGTCAACTTGAGGTCATTGTCAAAGGTACTGTATTTGTTACTTTTCTCTCACTGGTGATACAAAATACCCAACACCCAAAGTGAAGGAGGAAGGCAGGGTTATTTATCTCACAGTTTGTGGGGGTTTCAGCCCATAATCAGCTGGTTCCAAGGCAGGGTGGAACACGGCAGATGGCAGAAAACAGGACAGGCAACAACAGCAAAAGGGGAAGGGCACAGAGAGCAGACTCTGTATGTAGCCACACCCACTTGGGTGTAGCACTGACACCCATAATCCCAGCATTGAACCATGAGTCATTCACAAACTCTGGACGCCCACCTCCATGACTGCATGAGGCTTTGGGGGGACATCCAGACACAAACCGTGACGGGCACACACCAATCCTGACATCATTCACCTCCCCACCGTGAGAACCTGCACTGTGGCCTGGGGAGAGGAGTCACGCTCCCGGGCAGCTCCCCTAGACTGCTGACCTGCCAGAACCACTGACACTGCACAGACAGGGGACAGGGCTCCCACCAGAAGCATGCTGCCAGGGGCTGGGTGATCTATGCGTGTGAATCCCCTGGGATAGAGCAGAGCGTCACATGGACAGCCTGCTTCTGGAAGAGTCTCTGTCTGGCTCCAGTGAAGAGTGGCACTGAGTCGGGGCTGGGGATTTAGCTCAGCGGCATAAGCGCCTGCCTTGCAAGCGTGCGGTTGTGAGTTCGATCCCTGGTACCAAAAAAAAAAAAGAGTGGCACTGAGTAATTACCAGGTGGGAGGTTCTCAGTATTAGGAGTCAGCTGAGTGACCTGCAAAAGGAAGAGGACTTTACAGAGGGAACTTACACCAATTCAAATGTGAAAGGATCTGCGGGGGGCTCCAGGAGGAAAGGCTGGCCCACTGCAGACTCACAGACCTCCAGGTAGCGAGGAAGAGGGTCTGGGAGTCAGTGCGGTGGTCACTGACATCAGATAGGAGAGGCAGCAGCATCCCCGTACCAGTCTCTTGGGGGAGGCCTTGTAAAGAGAAGGAGGGGGCTGGGGGTGCGTATCAGCTAAGGGGGCATTCCTCACCACCTAGAATCCCGGTGAGTGAGCACCCTCACGCTCCTGAGGAGGAATAAGCCCACTGGAGTACTGAAACAAGTCTTCCTCCTCAAAGTCATAATTTCCCAGGTGGTTGTAGTACACAGGGTGGCGGGACAGGGGGAGGAGACAGCCAAGATCACCAGGCTTGTGATGGCATCATGGCATGGAATTCATTGTGCCTGGGTACAGGCAGACAGAAGGCAAAAAGACCTTCTGTAGGGAACAAAGAGAAATGTGTCCCTTTTACAGGGATGAAAAGAAGGCAAGGGCTTTAGGCAGAAAGATTTTAATAAACATCTGTGGTCAAAGTTCTCTGGCAGTGTTGCACCTCAGTGGGCAAAGCCCTGGACGTGTCTGGTGTAAATTTTCGGGCGTTTCCAGATGCCTCAGGACTTTTCTTCATGACGTCCCCTGCTTCAGATGACAGCTTCAGTGTTGAGCGAGTTCCCTGCTGGAGCAGTGCCCCTCAGGAAAGCAGGCTGGGGGCTGGGAGAGACAAGTCTGATTGGAGCCTCCCAGGTATTTGATCTGTTTTCTTGAGTTTAAGGAAATTCAGAGTGCCTGGGGAACTAAGAAAACACTTGCCATCTCAGATCATTTGTAAATGTGGAATTATTAAATACACTCTCCCATCAATCAAGCGGAGTGTTAAGGAAGAAGTGGGAAGGAAAAGGGGACGACTGTGAAAGGCAGGCTGAGGGGCTTCGGTGGGGATAGAGAGGTTCTGTCCTTGGCTACACCCCTGTTAATATCCTGGTTGTGAAACTGCACTGTGATTCTGCACGATGTTACACTAGGGGGAAACAGAGGAAGGGGTGCCCTGGATCCACTATATTCGCTCTTAAAACTGCACTTACGTCTAAAATGATGAAAAAATCATTTTTTAAATTAAAACAAATGTCAATCCTAAAGCCATAACAGAAGCGAGGAGCTCTGGAACATTGACTTGCTTCCCTTCTCCTTGCAGAATACTGATTAGGAACATGTTTCAGATCCTCATTACCAACAACCCACTAGTTAATTATACGAGTGGAATAGACAGTTACATATCACTTGGAGCCTGGGTTTCAGTTCACAGGTTTTCTTAAGTAAGATTGTTAGAGTTATTCGAAATGTGTTACTTATTCAGTCTTGTCGTGGTGCCTTTAAAAATTCGGCCCTGGGAGACCACAGCGAAATGTGCTAAACCACGTTCACAAAACCACCCATCCTGGCTGATGACAAATGTGTCCCATGCAGTCACATTTGCCTAAGCTTATGTGCCATTCCAAGTACAGGAAACTGTGCTAAATATTTATCACACACCATTGGCTTTGACAAAGAGCTATAGCATTATCTTATGAACATATGAAAAAATGGGTTTGATCGCAGCCTCCTCGCTGGTTTAATTGTCTCCTCTGAATAAATATTGCCTCTCTTTCAATGGTATTGGTCCCCCGTTTGCCATTTCAAGAGTTATTATAAAAAATAATCACTAGCATGAATGCCAAGTGATAACAAGGTTTATTTTATAATTTTCTCCATTGCATGGAAAAACTCCCTCCTTCAGGAAGTGAGAGTGAGCTCTACTTTTCCCTCAGTCTTGGGTAAATACTCACCATTGTCAATCGCATGAATGATTGTGTAAAAGCTATCACCTGCATGAGGGGACTCTCAGTCCCTGTGCTTCTTGGTGGTAACCACTGCTGAGTTTTCCTCCACAGTGACCAAATCTGCCAGATCAGAGACTTGTTCATATCTGGTAGAAGGAAAACAAATACAAATTTAAAAATCAAAAAGTTATATTAAAAGATAAAATCTTTATGCCTTGGGAACACCATTCCCATCCTAAGTGTTGGAGAAATCCTAAAACCATTGAAACTACAAGCATTTTCACCAACCGAATAAAGGCGCAGGGAAGACGGTGTGATGACCCTGTCACAGTGCCACATCGATGCTCCCTGGAATGCTAAGTGTCCTCCTCCTTGTGGAACTGGATGTAATTTTGTCTGCCCTGGCTTAACATCCAATACCGATCCCCCCTTACAGCAGAGGTGGAGAACTTCACTGGTCCTTCAAGGTTTACTTTGCAGCAAAGCCCAAAGGCTCACAGTGGGTAACCTAGCCAGCCCCTCACTTGTATGCGCTGTGCCATTTTAAGAGGTGGGCATGCCAAGCTCCCTGGGATTTCTGAGAGCTGTTGGTCAACAGAGGGCATCACTGGGAACCATGTCTTGTTGCCAACAACGGATGCCTTAGCCAGGGGCCTGCAGTAGCAACTTCCTGTTCTCAACCACACAACAAGTGCAGGTCCAGAAAAGGATGGAGAAGGGGAGTCCTTCCGCATTTGGTAATATGCTTTCCTTAAACAACTGTCATTCTCTGGCTTCCGATGGGTCACGGCTTTTAAAGGTATTGAAGCTTTTCCATGCAGTACTTTCACCTCTTATGTAAAGTTTCAGAAGCTTTTGTGGCTTTGCAATGTTTATAAACCAGGCTTAGAAGCTCAGGTTCTTCTGTGGATCTTCTCAGGTCAAAACACAGTCCTCTAACATGAGGAATGCAGAAGGAGCAGCACAAAACCAAACAGAGTCTGTGCACAGGAAATTACCTGTACTTTGTTGCACAAGAGACTCAACCAACACCTTGGAAAACAGTGCCTAAGGCTACAGTGAATGGGCTATGCAGTTCTTAAGTCCAGCGCAATCTAAATGCTTACTGAAATCTGCTGATGAACCAAACATACACAGGAAAACATCAATGAAGAAGACCCTGTCTCTACATTAGTGGTTCCCAGAGGTGCCTGGCTGGCAGTACCATCTGAGAACTTACTAGAATGGCAAACCCTCACCCTAGAACTTTGAATCACGAATTTTACCAGCGGGGCCCAGCACTCTGCATTCATTGAGTCCTTCAGGGACTTCAGGGAATCTGATGCTCATGACCTCTGACAACCATTGCTTAAGAGCTGCGCTTATTCGGCAGACACTGATGTGGTTACTGGTTACCGCTCACAATGAGGATGTCGCAAAGATGGAGAACGAGTGTTGAGAAATTCTGATAATCTTTGGTAATTGCTATGTCCCTAGTATGTGATCACTTTCCTAGCAATTAACTCACAGCACTTTGCACAAAATTATCACTCCATAGTTAATTGAAAATCCTTTAAACATCTGACTTCCCTAATGGGTAAGTTGAGAGCGTTGCTCTAAGGAGGGGGACCTCGAACTCCAGTGTGGAAAGTTGCCCAGCAGGTGACACAGATAAGCAAAGAG
>PVJX010018620.1:0-36214 GCA_004027295.1 Dolichotis patagonum
GCATGGCTTTATACTATTGTGTTATGTTTGATATTATTGTAATTGAAACTATGCTCAACTATAGCAGAGTAAGAGATATGGTGTTAGATACTGTTGATGTCCAGTTGACTTAATGTAAAGTACTGTGTTGCCTATGTTGTCCTCTTCTGATCTGCTCTGTACTGCCCCCTGTTGTTTTATTCTCTTTTAAATAAAAAAAAAATAAATTTAAAAAAAAAATAACAACTACTGGTGAAACTAGAGATCAGCTGTGGGAAAATCCAGTATTTTGTTAAACACCAATTATGAAAGAAAAAGCAAAGAAAAATAATCAGAAAAAAGCCTTATAGGGCCAGGGATTTAGCTCAGCAGCGTAAGTGCCTGCCTTGCAAGCATGCAGTTGTGAGTTTGATCCCCAGTACCGGAAAAAAAAAAAAAAAAAAAAAAAAAAAAAAAAAAAAAAAAAAAAAAAAAAAAAAAAAAAAAAAAAACAGAAAAGAAAAGAAAAAAGCCTTACAATGTTAGAAGTTTTTAAACCCAGTCATACACTATGTAAAAGGCACACAAGCCAAAGTAAACCCTCAACTGAATCATAAAATCTAATTTACTGTAGCAATATTGGCAGTAGCAGAATTGCATAAATATTTTTAGATAAATACTGTTTTCTTCTTTCTGAAAATACGCAATATACCTACTGCCACTTGTGAACTGGCAAAGGTTTGTGTAATTTTCCTTTTTACATATTACCCTAACAAAGACAAGAACTTCTAGAAACTGAAAACTCTTACAGGAAGAACTCATGCCAATAATCATTCATTTATTCAACAGTGGAGCATGTTTAGCCCAGTGGAGAGAGATGAGGGACTATGACATTCCGGTGAAGAACGGTATTAGGGAGAGGGTACCTAGAGGCTACCTCACAGCCTGAAGGCTTGGCCCCCTTCCTCCTCCCTCAGATTCCAGACAGAAACTCAATCAAAGTCGGAAGAAGACATGGCCCTTAGGCAACTTCTGATGAAAGCTTGCAAACAATCTTGACATGTATATGAAGGTGGGAGCAAAAGAGATACTAACATTTTAAAAAACTCATATTTTTTGACTTTCCATCAGCAGTGAATTCCTATCATAATCTGAACACATTACCCTGCCACATGATTTAGAAGGGTATCTCTGGTTCAGTGCAGAGAGCTGGGGTGTGGCCAGACTTAGGCACTCAATGTACATAAGTTCCTACGGGTCATACAGTATATGTAGACACATTTCCATCTATTTGACCAAGCAGTAAGTTCAAGAAAAGTAACAATGCTTGGTTTGTAAAAATCATCTCCCTTTCTTCCTGGAGCATTCACACAACACTATAATTCTGTAAAATGGATACATCTTAGCATACGCTTATTCATGATTATACCTCTAATTATTACAAAATCCCAAATGTAAATCTTCCTGCTGCCTGGGAGATTATATTAAAAGGTTTCCATATTCTTCGTTCAGTTTCTCACACTGACATTAGTGGTTCATTAATATTAAAGAGACCAGGAGTATCATATTAGCTAATCATACCAAAGACTATCTTTGGAATCTGTCAAGCATAGACCTGACTTCTATTTTTATAACTTGATGTGCACCATAGTCTGATTTGACTATTTTTAAAACTATCAATCCCTCTTTGGCTAGAAGGAAATTATCTGCTTTAAGATGCATGCTTTACCCAAGGCAAATATCACCTGAGGAAAACATAATTTGGATTGCTTTTTAGGAGAAATAAAAGTGGTAAACATATCCTGCTTGGTTCTTCAGGCAATACAGCTAACTTTTTAAAGCAAAGGAGTGAATTCTCTGGAAGTATGTGTCTAATGTAACCCAGGACAAAGAGTATATCTCCATTCCTCAGGGAACCCATATGACTCTTCTGCTCTGAACTTCCACTAGGTACAAGGATATCTGCCCATGCACCTGAGTGGTCTCTTGGACATGGTGTTATTAGTTATGATGCCTCACTGGGTCCTAGTTGGAGGGCCTTTAGAACTCAACAGAAAAAGTGCCAAAGTCAGGGTCCATTTTCTCTGTTCACTACACAGAAACAGCAAGTGTATTAAAGATTTTAGTATTACTATGTGAATAATCATTGCCAATCATTTCAAACAATAAACCATCCATTGTTAAGTGCCTGTTGTACGCATGGTATTCTGTTGTACTCCATGAGAAAATTTAAAAGACTAAGCTATAACCTGCCCAGAAGCCCTTATAATCTTGTTGAGAAGAGAACAGAGACTCTAAATATGAGCTGATGGTCAAAACAAGCCAGCAAAATGTGACATTTGTAGAAAATGGGGCAGGCTATGTAAGGAAAAACTTACAAAAATTTCTTATTTGACACTAAGCAAAAAGTCCAACTTTTGTATTTCTTATACTGGTTCATTCTTCTGCACATCGTTTCTTAGCCTTCTGGAGAATAATCCATCCATTTTGCACAACCAGAAGTGAGACAAGGGCTTAAGTCCTCACTCAAAATTCAAGATTATTTTGTTGCTTAGGAAAAAGAAGAATTTGAAAAGAAATGTGCTATCTGCACAAGTTAGATCATTTTTATATAATAGAATTATAAAAGGATTTCCTTGCTATAAAAAAATCAACTGTGAGTAATAAATAGATGCACTTTAACACAAGAGCAAGAGCAAAAACTGGAAAAGAAAGAAGATTTCAGACAGTTTCATTTTGTTTTAATTTTTCTTATCGTGTGCCCCATTTGTCACTTATGATTTATGTTTTGTTCTGTTTTTGTGCATTTTTTTTGATACTGGGGAGTTGAACCATGGGTCTGACACATGTTAAGTGCACACTCTGTCACAGAGTTCCATCTCCACTCCTCTATGTGTGACACTAAAATCACCACTATATTAAGGATTTCAAACAGAAAATAGAATTTCTGAATTTGGGACTATTTGTTTCATTCAATTCCTGATATTTAGAGAAGTTGTAATTAGATATTGTCTTAGTCCAAGTTGCCAAAAAGCAGAGCCTGAGGCAATGATTGAGTTGATGATAATCTGAAAAACACAACCCATGGGCCTTGAAGGCACAGGGTAAAGGATAAAGAAAAGGAAAGCAACAGAGACTATAAAATATGGTGTTACTGTTGCTTCACAAAGAGTCATGCAGAAACCCAGTTTTCTTCAGCTGATGAAGAACTTCGACAGGACATTGTGAGAAAAAAAATTCACTTCACAGGAGTCTGCATGACAGACAAAGAAAGGAGACCACTGACCAATGCTCACCCTCCTTCACCCTTTGAGCAAAGTGCCTCACTTACTTTTCACTTGGCATTACTGGGACAAAATACCCGACACCCAACATGAAAGAAGGAAAGGTTTATTTCTTACAATTTTGCAGGTTTCAGTCCATACTCAGCTGGCTCCAAGTGGCAGGGTGGCATAGCAGGCAGCCATTCATGGTCAGCTGCAAAAAGCAAAAGCATGAACAGAGAGACACACACTTTCTTCCCACCCTTACACTGAATTCTGGCTCCACCCCTAGGTGGGTGTAACACACCACCAATTCGAGAACTAGACAATGAACCAATCACAAATGCTAGATTTGGTCGAGTCCATAACTGCATGTGGCTTGAGGGCCACTGACATAAACCATGACAGGAGGCTTCCACACTAACTGCCTAAACTCTGAGGTGGCATCAGTCTGTCCCTCCTTTACCACTCAGTCCTTTTCAGCCCCTTGCTGACTACCATGTCTCACTTCCTGCTGTGCTGTTCATTCAGTTCCAGATATATAGTGCTAATCCATGCAGGACAGAAAATAAAGACATTACTGTGAGAGCACTCTTGAGGAAACTGAAGAAAATGCACAAGAGTTTTGTCTGAGAGATGTCATACATCACATCGTGTCCAGTTCTCTTGGCATCTCTCCTAAAAACAGCTTTTAAACAGTGAACACTTAGTAGCTACTGGTTCAGTGAATTAGCAAGTGTCATGAGTTATCTCTGGGTCTACCAGTGAGCAAACCCAAACTTTTAGGTTTAGTGTCTATAACAAACAGAACAGGGACCACACAGAGATGTCCACATCTTCATAGCCACAATCTGTGAAGACCTGCAATAGACTTCTGACCTATAAAACTGACAATAAATAAATTTGTGACAATAAATTTGTGCTAAAAGGCTAAATTTGTGGTAATTTGTTATTGCAATAATAACATAACTAATAAAATGTTGAGGGAAAATGAGGCAATTTATATGAGGCTATTAAAATATTAGTTTATTCTCACCATAAGATCACTTCTTTCAGGAAATATAAGACTACACTGGGGATATTTTATTTTTATTTTGATTGCATAAACTTCTCAACTAGTTGCAAGAATAAAATGTTATAATGTTCAATGATGCATATTAAAAAGGATGTCCCCTAAAAAAAGATGAATTTTTGAGATGATAAAGAAGCCTTTTTCAAAAGAAAATGGAAATAGCATTATTGGTATGCTAAGATGGTAAGATCTCTTAAATAGGAAAGAATCTTACTGAGAGGGCAAGCATTATGCATTTGGTAAGAGATTCAACCCAATGTAAAGAGAAACTTTTTAAAAACTGAATTGCATGTCTAAGGAACATATTGGGGAGACAATCATTGTGTAAACAAAGGTGGAATAAATATCTTATAGGTATCACTGAGGATGTACAAGTATCTGATGAGTTATGTTTATGGCTCCTCCAGTATTGAAACTCTGTGATTAACCTAGAAAATAACTGTATTGACTTTATTAAAGTAATAATATAAAAAGGAGAAATACAAGAAATAGGACTACATACCAGCAATATGTCTACAGGAAAATGAAAAAAAGAAAGAAAAAGAAAAGTTAAGATAGGAGGAAAGAGAATTCAAAATGAAATATCTATTCTGGGATTGCTAAAAGTATATATTAAGATTAATGCATGTGAAAAAATAAGAAACAGGCCATATCCTTGGTATCACAGAGATACAGAATAAGAAAGTCATGCCAAGAGGATCTAAAATACAAAGGAGCTATATACGTAAGAAAGGCATAAACATGCTAATGAGGAAATGGTAATAATGCTGATAGATGACATAGTATTTCATAAGAAAATTATAATATTACAATGCCTGACTAACAAAAGGAAATGGCTTTGGCAAAATTGGAATCTAAACAAACATAGTAGAATGATAATCCTCATACATGATGATATGTACATTTTAGGATACTTTTCTGAAAATTGTAAAAGATGGAAATGACGATACCGTTGATACAAAGTATTTCAACTGAACAGAAATTATTTAGAGACTGTATTATTGAAGAAATCAAGGAGAATCTGTTTCCTAAAATGTGCTGCAATGTTTTCACAGGCTTACATCAATTATGGCAGTCAGCATCCTGAAAGCACATTTATATTTTCGCCCTTGGAAATGAATCAAATGGGTAATGAGGAAGACTGGAGCAGAGACGTTGTAAAATGACTCCCGGCTGTCTACATTTACAGTCTAATGGGCTTGGTGGGATTAAGATACGGCTTAGAGGTTAGTGCCACTAACCTTTTTATGTCTCATCTTTCTCTTCATGCAATAAAGGGTCTGACTAAGTGGGTTCTATGTTGCGTACAGCTCCAGAATTGAAGGCAATGCTTGTCAGTAATGGCCCTGTAATGTGCTGCTGATCCCAATCTAATTTTTTTAACCCAGGCCTCAGTGTGATAATTCACCATGCCTTCATTTATGATTTGAAACTTGCCTCTTTCCAACAGTGAGAAGTTTTTCGCTTTTCATCAACTCACAAATGCTTGGTTCTTGGCCCACACCTGCACATCTATTTCACACATAGTTGTTAGAGTCCTACTTGGCAAGCATGCTCGAGATGAGCCCAAAGTTTTCTCCATCCTAATCATTTCACTCCATCACTCACAGCACTTTATGCTAGCTTCTGGGTGGTTGGACAGGTACCAGGTCTCAGTTGTTGCATGACAGGGGTGAGAGATAGTGCTGGATTTGGTTGGGGAGAATGCATTGAAAGTCTGAACAATCCTCATCTTTGTCCCTAACCAGTACTGCAGCACTAAAAACATGACAGAGATATATATTCTCAGCAAAATGGAAGGCTCCTTCCTCAAGAAACTGAACTAACCATCATAGAAAGCTGACTATTCAGGGGTAGACAGAGGGGCTTAGGAAAGTCATCTGCTTCCTGGTATTTAGACAACATGAAGTTTTCAACTCACTGTCTTCCAGTGAAAGCTTATCAGCAACGATTTCTACACTTCCTAATCCAGGTACACACCAATGACCTAGGTCATTGTCCCATGGTGAGGAAACCTCATGCTGTCAAGTGAGATAGATGAGCAGTGAGGATCACCTGGTATTACAGTTTATATCTAGATATCCTCCCAAAGCCTCATGAGCCTAATGGTGGGGCTGTGGAACAGTGTGTTGGATTATGGGGGCACAGTTGTTTTATTATTAGATACCTGGTCCAAACAGGTAGGTCTCTAGAGGCATTGCCTGAAGAGTTTATATCCCTCCCTGGATCCTCCCTTTTTTCTTTACAATTTCTATCTGTCATGCCATGAGCAACTCTCCTTCCCCTGCATGTCCTCTACCATATTATCTGACATTGAAGATAGCCAACTATGGACTGAAACATAAGCCAAAATAAGCCTTTCCTCCCATAACTTATAGGTGTCAAGTAAGAAGTAAGAAAAGTGATTACGGTGGGTCCTCAGCAGCCATGCAAGTTGGGAGGAGAACCAAAAAATCCAGCCCCCTCATGTGAGTCAGCAGCAGGTAGTCATGAGTCAGGAAGATAATCAACAAGCCAACTCCCTCCTGTGAGCCAGAAGCAGCCATACAGGCCAGGAAGAAAACCAAGAAGCCAACTCCCTTCCATGAACCAGTCAGCGCATGGACTTGGAGACAAAAAGAACCTCCCACCCCTTAAGAAACCAGCTGATTCAGAAGAAGACAGGCTGAGGTGATAGCTACTGAAGTAAAAAAAACAACTTAATGCTTGTGTTGTTCGATTGATTTTGCAGTCCTAAAGCCAGTAGTCTGAGCATCTATTTAGTGCATAACAATATGCAATTTAGCAACAATTGGGAATTTCTTTCTGTCTTGTTTTTGAAATCCAATATTGTTCTCACTTTTTTGTTTGGTGCTGTTTTATTGTTTTTGTTTTTTCCCCTTAACATAAAAAAATAAACAAAAGAAAAATGATGAAAACAGATTTTAGTACCAGGCAAGTGGTGTTGTTGCTGTGACATTTCCTGACCATGTGGTTCACTGTCTGACCACATGATTCAGAAACCTTTGGAACTGGTTTTCAGGAGGAGTGACAGCTGGATAAACCCAGAATGCTGTGAGCCAAACTTGATATGAATGTCTAATCAAAGCTCAAAAGACCACAATGCTGACACTAATGCAGCTGGTAAACACCAGGCTTAGGAGGTTTCAGTTGGGAATGAGGATTCCATTAACAGTTAGACTTCAGGCCATGTGCATTGTGCTCTGGCAGAAAATTTATCTATATTTTACCCATGTCCTGAGACTACAGGAGACTGAGATAAAGGGCAGCAGGCTAGTTAATCTAATTAAGGAAATTTCAAGGCAGCCCAATGTTGGGGCTGTGGTATGAATACTTTTGTGGGGTTTTAGCTAAGTTTGGAGTGAAAGTCAAGAGCAAAAACTCACTTTCAAAGTTTTGATCTTGGCCATAAATGAAACTCCAGTAAAGTTGGGGCCTAAAAAGTTGTAGCAGAGGAAAGTTTAATTGCAAAAAGATTGGTATTAAAAAGAAGCCAAGTATGTAGATTAGGACAATAGAAAACAATGGCTTGAAAGCATGTCAAGAAATAGCAAGACCCCTCCCTTCAATTTGCAAATGTGAAAGGGTTTGCTTTGAGAAGAGAGCCTGAGGGCATTCTGCTGGAGAAGAGCTGCCTACAGAATTGCTTCCCCAGGATTCAATTCACCATGCTCAGACATCCAGACATTTGAGGCCTCTGCACCTACAATGCAAAAGGGCCAGGCTATTACTTGAGCTGTCAGCAGACCTGGGCATCATCCACATAGCGCTGACTTTACAAGCATGCACAATGCAAGAGTTGTGGTGTCATGCAGGATTCTACACAGATTGCAGCAGATTAAAGAGGCCAGTGTGCCCCTGGCAGGGCAGTGTGTGAAGCTCCAACAGTAAAGCTGAAAATGCAGTGGAGACCCTAAGAAATTGGGGAAGGCAGGAATGTGGAACATGTGAGGAAACCTACAAGGAGTGAGTAAGGCCAGTCCAAAAGAGAGACCATGAGGAATGCAATCACTGACAATGCCTTGGGAGCAGAGCTACCCAAACGTTTTGGAGTGCATATCTTCCCATAGCTTTTCCTGAATACTAGACACAGAGCTACAAAATTTAATGTTTTTCCTGTTGGGTTTTGTTCATGTTTTGGTCCCACTCATTTCTAACTCCTGTTCCTCCATTTTGGAATCAGAATGTTTATTCTGTAACATTGTATGTTAGAAGTTTTAAACTTTTTTTTATATAGATAAGAGTTTGCCTTACATCTCAGAGGCAACTTTGAGCTTAGAGTTTTCAGTAATGATTGAACAGTTAGGACTTTGACAACTCTTAGAGATGAACTAAATGAATTTTGCAGAAAGGGATGTACGTGAAACTTTGGGGAGCTAGAGGCCAAATGTTATTGTTTATATGTAGAAGTCCCCCAAAAGCCTCAAGTGCACATAGGTGGGGCTTTTAAAAAGTGATTAGATCATTGGGGCATGTGAACCCACTGATGAATTTTTAGTTAAATGTGATGCTGGGAGGTAGAGCCAGGTTGGAGGAGGCAGGTCACTGGGGGTGTATATCTCCTCTGGCACTTCTCCCTTTGCTCTCTCTGCTACTTGTCTGCCACGCCATGAGAAACTGTCCTCTGCCATGCCCCTGCATCATGCTCTCCTGCCTTCGAGAGAGCCAGCTATGAACTGAAACTTCTACAAATTGGGCAAAAAGAACTTTCCTCCTCAGGTATTGTATCTAAGTGACAAGAAATCAGTTAAGACACCTGGCATCCACAGCAAGAAAAACCAAGGAAAGCTATCAGAAAAGTTGGCTCTGCAAAAAACATTGTCCAGGAGACTGAAGAGTACCTAAAATATGAAATTATCTAATGTTGCAATACAAAAGGCCACAGGAGAGTATGAGAAAGGCAAAATTTATCTACAGATAATGGAGACAGCAAGTACTGTCTAAAGTCATAAACAAAAACTCAAGAGAGGCATGTGCTTAGTACTCATTGTAGGAACAAAAAAATGGGAAGAGATAAAACCTCTGTCGATTGAGATGTGGAGGAGGAAGAGTGCAATAGAAAACTTCTGTTCTCCTTATTCTTCCTAGGCATCTTAACTTCTTGTGCCACTTAGTTCAGTTTATTTCTCAATTAAAAATCTACTCCATAGGTAGAGATACAAGTTAAAGAGGACATGCCAGTGTGGCACAGAAAATTAAACATCCCTCCACAAACAAGTTGGATATAAGTGAACACCTTCACCTGACGAGCTGTGTTCCCAGCGAAGGTGTTTGAAGGTGAGCCACCCAACATCTGAGATACCGTATAGAGGATACCATCTAGAGACGTGTCAAACATCATCTCTTTAACAGCCTCTGAGCTGACAATGGAGGGGTGACAGAAGAAGGTGGTGGTGACCAGCTCCTGAGATCTACGTAGGGAACCATTGGCTGGATGCTGCTTTATAAGGACTGGTAAGCTAAAGCCAAGTAAGGCTTGATGGTACTGTTTCACTTTAAAATTAGCTACTAATGGCCAGAAGGATGTAATTTCCCAGGGTCCATGGGGGCCAGCCAGATTGGGCAAAATGAGACCACTGGAGCAGAGAAGGGGGGAAAGAGCGACTCTGTGCTCCCAAAGAGAGTTTCCTTTCTCTCTCATCATTTTTTCTTCCCCCAACTTAAACCTTGGTATTATTAAGAAGTTATGATTGTGGAGTTTAAATCTTGAATTGCCTATGATCCACTCAGCACGTTTTATGGCAAATATAATTTATTTCTTCTTCTCTTGATAGTCAAAGAATATCATATGGAATAAGAGATACAAAGTAAACAGAGCTGGTTCACCATAAAGTGGCACTTCACACACATGCAAATGAATAATTAAAATTTTCTCAGAGCAGACCCTGCTGTTAAAGTATATCAGGCTAAGAAAATAAGAGACATTAGTAATATCTTGTGAAGAAAAAAAGAAGAATGCCTACACTAAAAAATATGCTTGCAAAGAAAACGTATGGGTGGATTGCAAGGAAAAATAACGAGCCTACCTTATTTAAATATACTGACTTTAAATTCAGAAACAAGCACGGAATCATAAAAAATATATATTGTAAACACATCGCAGGGATAAGGAGCATCATTTTCTATGATGCTTTGAAGAATGAAATTATTCTCTTTCTCACTGCTCTACAGAGAAAGAAAACAAAATTCTGGAGGTGAGGAGGGCAGATGACAATGGATAAATATATTGAGGTCCTATTTCTAGGCTGACTGCAGCATGAACCAGAAAACACAAAGTCTGAATAAGAAAAGTGGGGTTGTAGTTATGTTTCCACGGTAATTAGTGAGCTCTCTTAGACACATCATTTAACATTTATGGGCCTCTTCATCTACAAAATGAGGCCACTGAATTACATGATCTGTGAGACCCATTTCAGCTATGAATCTATGGGGATTTTTCATAAAATGACTTTAGAAATGTACTAAAAGCAAAACTAAACCAAGATGACCTTTTTTTTTCTCTACTTCCAGGAAAAACAGCAGCATTCAAACCACAACCACCCAAAAAAATCTTTCTACCTACTGAAAGAGCTAAAGAGCTCCCAGCTTCCCAGCATGGCTTAGAAATAAGGATGTTGAAGTATAACAAAATATACAGAGAATAGAAACGTAGTAAAAGATGTATCAATACAAAATGCTATTTTTTAAATTATGGGAGAAATGACAATGAGTGATATGAGGAACCTTTTACAGTTCTGAGCGATGAGAGGAATTTACATTCTGTCTGGTTTTACCAGAACATCAACCATAAAAGCAAAACCAGACCGGCTGTTCGTCAGAAGGCACCTCCAGCCTGTGTACCTGTCTCCCTCATCCAAAAGGGGAGAAATGTGGCAGACTTAATTCCGGGACTTTTCCACGCAGCCCCTCTGGGGAAAATGACTCAACTCTGTGCTCATCTGCTCGTGGGAGAGTCACCTGCTGACCGGCCTCTGCATATTACATATCTCCACAGCCAGGTCTCTCTGCAGGCACTACCGACCAAGTCCAGGTAAGTTTCCCCTCGTTTGCATGCTTCTTTCTAATGTATAATATTTTTCGTATAAACCCTCTCAATGGGTATTAACTGATGAGGTTAATAAAACAAGACAGAAAAACTCAGGCCCAGAGTTTCATAATCTACTGAATTGAAGCAAGAATGGCTTTAGTTGTAAAATCCAACTAAAATGAAAAACACAAGACATCCAATGATCAGAGCTCTTGTAAGTACTAGTTTGCTTTTCCCCAACAATGAAAATGTAAAATATAACCAGGATGTGGCAAGGTTCTCTGTGCAAAGGTCTGAGTCCTGTGCCTTCCTGACACCTCCTTCTGTCTCCTAATCTTCTTTCTAGCCTTAGCTCAGCCTTCACTCATTCCTGATGCTCCCCTTGACTGCCTTCTAGCCGAACGCACCTCTCATACCCCTCTGCCTCCCACCAGGCGACCACACTGAATTGCATATATGCATACATACTCTCGGTTGTTGAGCCCGTCTTCCCTTCTAGAAAATAATCTCTTTGAGGAGAGAGATGCTTACTTTTTACTTAATCCTAGACCTAGTACAGGTTAGACAATCACTGACCAGATGAGTTCAAAGACATAAGTCTTAGAATTCAACACATGTATCATCCCTTTGCTGTTATTTCTCAGCTGGGTGACCTTGGACTAATTTCATTTTGTTTTCTATTGTAAATTTTACTATTTTATTTGTGAAAAAAATGACAAGCAGAATTCATAAATAGACATGTCTATTTAAAGCAGAAAAATAATAAAGTGTCTTCTAACCACATAGCCATGTACATGCCAGTAACGGGACGAATTTCATTTTCTAACGAATCAGAATCTCAAGGTCTTGTCTGTCAAGTGAAGATAACGCTGCCCACGTGTCAGGGTTACAGAGAAGATCTAAAGAAAAGCAGAATGGCGCAGTGGCCGGAGTACTGCAGGAGTTCTATAAATGCTACTTTCCATTCCCTATCCCTCAGAGGTTGCATTAATCATCACATATGTGCTGAATACAAAAAAAAAAAGCTCTCATTCAAATACAGTAAAAATAAACGAGATATATATGAGCTTTAACTAATCTAGAGGGCAAGAGTTTCAGAGTTTCAAGTCTGATACCTGCAGGAAGTGTATTGCCTGAAGAAACAATGGCTTTTGCACGTAGCAACAATGAAACTTTTGGCAGTTAAAGGTTCTGTAACAACCGATTTTGGTTGCCAAGTACAGCACACCCTGAAGGAGCTTTTTAGTGGAGTGACTAAAGAGTCCCAGGCTGCATTTTAAATGCTTATAAAAATGAACGTCCCAAAGGGACCAGTTTTTCAACACTTATGGACGAATGAATGAATGGGGAACAGCATGCGTTCGGGGGAGGCTTGGCAGCCACCCAGAACCTGGGCTTGGGCTGCAAAGCTGACCAGGAAAAGCAGCACTCACAGCCCTAGGTGGGCCCAGACCCAGCAGCTGGGGGGCAGTTCTTCGTGTCATGCACTGGGAACCTGCTCTGGCTACCTGTCACTGCAAGCAGACAGGGAGGGACTGCAAGCAGGTTCTGGGAGGAACCTACGGGAAGCCCAGCCAGTGAGATCAAAGGGAGCAAGCATGGACGTCGGACGCCAAAGCCGCCACCTTACATGGAAGCCACTGGAGCCAGGCACAGATGCACACTGCACCTGGGGGAAAGTGGGGCTGCTTCCCCAGAGGCCTCCCCTCAAACTCCAGCTCAGCTCCAAGGAAGCAATGAGAGATTATTTTCAACAGAATCTATTTGCTGCCTGGGGTGCTGGCTTCCACCAGTGAAGAAAGTTTTTTTTCCTGGGAAAGGAAAGTATGCCTCCTGCTGATCTCTGGGATCTCTCAGAAACTAAGAGACATCTGGCTGCCACATAGCCAAAATCAAATGTTCACGTTAGCACGCATCGTGCTCTGTGTTTTACAGCAGAGGCAGCTTGCCCACGGCACGGTGTCTAACACGAGTAGTGAGTTCACCTGAGTAGTGAGTTCACCTGACTCGTCGGCTGTGCCCTTTGTGCCACTGCTCGCTGATCAAGTTTAGTTGTTTGTTTGTTTGTTTTGGTACCAGGGATCGAACTCACGACCTTGTGCTTGCCAAGCAGGCACTTATACCGCTGAACTAATTCCCGGCCCCTTTTGTTTTTTAATTGATTAAATTTATCTGACTCCTGCCAAATGACTGTCATTGTCCTATGAAGGCACCATCTAGGATTTAGAATTCTTACCGTTCTTCGGCAACTTCTCTGCTTTTCTTTTCCCTTTTCAAGGTCATGCCCAGATACTCCTAAAGCAGTATGGCAAGCCTTTTAGAGCTTGCAATGATAATAGACATCCGGCTGCGGCACGCGTGCCATAGGTTCACCACCACTGCTGCAAAGTTCCCTTTTCCAGCCAAGAAGAATTCACAAGGACAGTACTCCAAAGTTACATGAAAATACGCAAGCTGGGCTTCAGCCCAAGAGCCTGACTCATTCTGAATCAATTGAGCTTGTGCAGCAGGAGGTTTTATCACACAGCCAGGGGAAGCCAGTATCTCCCCTTTCAAGTACAAGGATCATTTAAATGGATGGCTGCATGTGCTACTCTAATCACCAAATCTGGGATCGATTATGGAAGTTAGTCAATCTTTAAATTTTATTTACTACCTGATACAGATGTTTACCTTCCCTTTCTGATTTCATAGTCAGTCAGAAAATTTATTCAGGTGTCTCCCAAGATAACCATTTCCAGGTGTAATTTTTCATTCCCGGACTTTGCAGCAGTTTGATCTTGTCACTGCTAAGGGAAACAAAAACTCGCAAAGAACCCTGCTGGGAAAAGGTAACACAGGCTGGCTTATTCACAGATCTCTGATTTCCTGCCACAGGCACTGCCCTTTTCTCTTCCTCCTTCTTCTCTCTGCCTGGCTTTTAGATATTTTTGGTAGGTGCTACAGCAGCCATCCAGGGACCATGAGGAACAGACCAAGAGAATAGCAAAGAGACAGACTTTGATATAACTTGAGCCTCCCAACCACTTGGCCTGCTCTAAACTCATCACATGAAGCAAAAAATGAATAAATAAATCATGATGTTTTCTAGTGACACAACCAAAAGCAACTCTTCACTTTTAAGCCTGAAAAGTTATCAATCTTCCCTGAAGGCACACAATCCCCTGTAAGGTTTTGGGGATGGTTATGAGATTGAATGTGGTATGGATTTAAAGTGTATTAGATCCTCACAGAAAATACATCTAAACATAGCACACCAGTCTTGACTATTACTGCTGGTTCACATTGAATCTCAATCAGTTAAGCATTTTTAAAAGCTGGTTTAAAGCCATCAGAATATGTTCATTGCGCAAAATGACATATTGCAAAATCATTGGTCAGCACTTATACACACGTTTTAATTGTAAACAGCTTTTGGCATGTAAAATTAAATATTCCATATTGTTTTATTTGGTCCCTTTCTGGAACAGAATACGTGGACAGTTTCTGGATATTCATAGAATCAACCCCATCTCTTTGCGATGGCATGAACCGGCCCCTGTGAACTAACCCATCTCTGCAGCTTCCCAGTCCAGAGATATCACTCACTCTGTTCCCTTTCCTCAAGTCCTCAGTCCCTGAAATTCTGCTTCAGTGTTGTCTTCTCACACACCTCTCGTGACAATTCCTGTCCCATTTTCAGGCTTTGGCATGAACATCCCACCCTGGCCATGGCCGCCACCAGCCACACAACTCCAGAGGCCCCAGCAGCGGGCCCCCAGATCAACTGTCTTCATCGTTTCCCAGTGCTTGAGTCTGTTTGTTCACTGCCTCTCTCATTAAAACCAAGTCCATGAGCTCAGGACTTTGCCTCTATCCCAGAAGGTGGACCCTGCAGATCACAAAAGGAATTATTTAATGTTCATTCTTCAGCCACGTGAGAACAGCATAGGGGAAGATCTCGAATTGTTTTCTAGATCATATATGAAATTAGCACTCAGATTAGATGCAATAAGGTTAAAAACTGTCCAGAGATGGTATTAATAATCCTGGTCTGCAGATGAAAAACAAGGGTGCAGCCATAGTAAACAATTTAGTGACAATCCACAGAGCATGGGTAAAAATAAACATGACCCAAGAGTTCTGGTTCCTGGCTCAGTGTCCTTGGTACCGTGCTGCCCTGAGGGCCTCACATGAGCCTCTTTCAAGAATCCATTTCCCACTGGGTGTGGTGGCACACAGCTGTAATCCCAGCACTCGGGAGGTTGAGGAAGGAGGATCCAGACCACTCTAGGCTACAAAGCGAGCTCAAGGCCAGCCTGAACTGCATGGCGAGAACCTGTCCCAAAAAGACAAAAAAAAGTACCCATTTCCAGGGATGTTCAATTTCTTCCCTGCCTTATGGTAATCAATAGTGTATATAATATATTGAGTGTTGCCCCTAAAAAAAATCTTTTAAAAGCAATCATGTCATGATGTACTCACATAATGATGTCACTCTGGAAATAACCATTTTCATAAGGGAGTGCAAACAGTTGGATGTTGTGAGCCATTTTACAAGTATAGTGTTGTAGAATTCATTGATTTTACATCAATAATTTTTGTCATGTATAATTGTCCTCTGTTCCCATTTACAAGCTCTCAGGAAGCAAGAACTATAAAATGCTTCTTTCTGTTGGAGATTAGGACATATTCACTGGTGCTTATCTTAAAAATCAGAGAAGGGAACTTCTAAACAAGCAACAATTGTTTTTCATCATCTATGAATAACAGCTGACAATCTTAAAAGTTTTTGAATGACTTTAATTCCTCTTACATTAAATTATTCTGTCAAACAGCAGATAGAAACGAGCACCTGGTACAGCTCAACCCCGCTCAACCCCATGCTAAGCATAAGGGAACATACTGGGGTGAACCAGCACTCAAGCTGGGGATTAAAATTCAATGCACTTGAAACAATTCCAGAATGAAACGTGACAACATATAATTTATGCTTAATTCCATCATATAAATAAACAAAATGAGAATTCAGGAAAGGAAAAGGAGAAACAGAGAAAGACCTCACTAACACACAGCTACTTTCTGCATGAGGACCTGTGGGATATGCATAAATTGATGTCTTCATGCTTTACATATATATAGCACTGAGCCAGTGACTCAAATGGGTGGACAGAAATAATAATGTTTGTGTAAGAGATGGGTATTATTTGAAAAGATTATGTGGGATGGAGGATATGGTAAGTGCCCTATCCTTTGACTAGAGGCTAAAAAAGCAGCATTTTGAGAGACTCAGTTTGGTGTGCAAATCCCACATGTACAGAACTTTCACAAAGTTCCACCGTTACTCCAATACCTCCCAAGTGTGTCCTCATTTGTTTCACTGCTTTTTGAATGAAAAAGTCAGATACTTGTCCTCAAATATTTTTAAAACATAAAGTGTGTGAGGACTGGAACCCGAGGGAATGAGGATAACGAGAAGGAAGCAGAGTTTATGGCGTCTCTTAGATTGGGGTAGCTAAGGAGAGAGCGAGGACATCTCCTAAAAAGAGGGACATATTTAGAAGAGTTGGAGGAAATGATGAGTTATATTTTGGATGTGTTTCTTTTGAAATGCCACTGCAGATCCAGTGGAGATATACAAGAAGTAGGAAGAAATACTGCTTTGAGTTCAGGACAAAGGATCTTATTTGGCATACAGATGGTTGTTGAAGTCACAAGCACAGTTTATCTGTGAAAGTGCGTAAGACCAAGATTTTTTTAAAACAACATATTTAATACTAGGCTTTCAAAGAGAAACCTGAGAAATATAACCAGAGAAGAAGCAAACAACCAAAATTAACTTGTTGAGGAATAAAAGGCAAGAAAAGAAGAGAATGAAGACAAAATCCGTAGGACTGAACATGAACAAATTGAGCAAGGATGTAAGTGCCCCGCTGTACAAAAAACAAAATGAAAGCTCATTAGTGACCTTGCAGAAGAGAGGGGGTACAGAGTGAATGAAGGGCACAGGTCCTAACCAATACACCTAGAAAAGCTGAACAAACTGTACTAAAAATCTGCCTCATGGCATTTCAGAATAAGCAAGGCTGTGGAGTATGATTGAGTCCTCTTGAGAGGAAGACAGACTTCTGGGAGGAGAGGCCCATGCCTGGAGTCACTTTTTCCTCTAGGGGCATCCTCTCTTCTCTCATTGTAGCTGTGGCCACTTACATTTACAAGCTCTCGGGAAGCAAACACTATGAACTGCTTCTTTTTGTTGAAGGTTAAGACAGGTTTGCTGCTACTCACCCTAAAAGTCAGAGAAGAGAAGAGGAGTGTTTGGATGAGGGGGGACTAATAGTATGATGCATCTTTGACTGTAACTTATTTTTTACTGTAACTTTTTAAAATGTAAACATTTACTATGTCTTCTGATCACACTTCATGCAAGTGAGTGAGGGGAGGTCAATGGGAAGTGAGGAAACAGAGGTATGACGTCTAGATTCTCTTTTCCAAAAAATGACTAGAAAGAATAGAAGACTATGCAAAATAACCCAGTGCTATGGCAGACTGAAGTTATCCAGGAGAAGGACAGGGACTGATGACAACGGGTCCCCAAAGGTGGGGAACAGAGCAGATCCAGAGTCCAGACAGCAAGGTTAGTCCTGCATAATCAGAACAGCTAATAATTGATTGAGTACTTACTCTGCACTAGGTGCTATTTTAAGCCCCTTAGAGATGAAGTAACAGAGGGACAGGATGACACAGCTGAGTTATACTGCTCGCAAGTGAAAAGCCCAAATCTAAATCTTGGTAGCCCTGCCAGTTGATTTCTAAGGACCTTTCCCTCTTCACAGAAGAAGGGGATATTTATCTAGGAGATTACCTCTTTTATCCAGGTAAGATGCTGTTAGAGAGGAGGGAGCAGGTCCCTGCCTACTCACTCACTCCTACTTTTTCAGGGAGAAATTTATGTCACCTGCTGAGTTAGAGGGGTAGGGGATTAAAGAGGAACTGAAGGGAACAGGAAGTGTTGGAGGCCCTCAGTATTCAAAGTGTGGTCCGTGAGGAAGGGCTGGTTTGGAAACTACTTGCTGTCTGTCCTCAATTCATGAGGACAGAAGTTGAGAATAAACACTGAGGTTTATTTTTTAATTACATAGCATCTGGGAAGCAGCACCATGCGTGGAGCCCTGCCAGACTGGAACAGCTAGGCCCTAGCCTTTCCCCAAGAGTCAGCACCATTCCCTGGCCAGGGATAGAGAGAACAAAGAACATACCATCGAGCAAAAGCAATCTGTGAAGAAGTGCCAGGTGTGGACCCTCTGCTGGACTGGAACAGGCAGACCCCAGCCCCTTCCAACCTGGGCTGGCAAACAGGAAGAACCATCCTATGGCCCCTCCCCCCACCCAGCTGTGAGGGACCAGCTTGTCCAGGGAATCACAGGCTGTGATGACAGCTCGGAGGTGAAATGCAATTGGATGCCTGTGGTGCTTTGGTGTTTCACTGTCACTGCAGGTCTAGGGCCGGTGGTCTGATCATAGGTTCAGAGGATAGTGGTACGCGATGTGACATCTAGGGGTATCTCCTTCTGAGGGTTGCACCATTGTTGATTCCCTATGGTCTTGTTTTGGAAGTCCTATATCATCTCCATTGTTTTGTTGGGTTGGGTTTTATTCTCTTTTGTTTTATTTGATTATGTTAAATCTGATGGCAGGAAAAGCTATTTCAAGGATGGTAAGATATATTATGGTAGTAATTTTGGATTTACTATTGGCTTGTTTTGAAGTCCTTTATTGCATCCATTGTTTTGTTTTTATTGTTTCTATTCTATTCTGTTATGTTTGATTTTTTCTATGTCTGAAGTTATCTGCAGCTACTTTGAAGACATCAAAAGGCATTATGGTAACTATTACCGATTTTGTAATGTTTTTAGGTTTGTATCTCTTACACTGGTTTGTTTTAATCAATTTTATTGTTTTATCCTCTTTAAAATATTTTAAATTCTATATATATATAATTATATATAATTTATATACATAATACATTATATATCATATATAATATAATTATATAATATATGTATTTGTAATACATACATATATTACATGTATAATATATGTAATGTATGTATATATGTATAAATACATATATTTATATAATAATAACATAAAATATAATATTATATTATATATTATATTATATATTATGATATATTATATAGTAATATCATATGTAATATATCATTATATATAGTTAATTTAAGTATTAATTATATATGTTATTTATACATACTCTATATAAGTACATGTTAATAGTACATGAAGAGGTGGCTTATTTCAGGCAGCTGGTACATGCAATTAACATGTCTTAATTGGTTCCAATCCCCATGTCCCCTTTCTCATCCTCTCCCCTCCTAATTATCTTCCCCATCACTAGAAGTCTCCCTTCTGGTTTCTTGTCCTCTCTCCTTTATTTCAATTGGTTTCTCATGTAAGAGAAAAATGCAATATTTAACTTTCTGGCTAATTTCACTCAACATGATGCTTTCTAGTTCCATCCATTTTCCTGCGAATGACAGGATTTAATTCTCTCTGATTGCTGAGAAATACTGCATTGTGTACATATATAACATTGTCTACCCATTCATCCATTGATGGTCATCTAGGCTGTTTCTATAGCTTAGCAATTATAAATGTACTGCTACAAACATGGATATGCATATATCATTAAAGAATGCAACCCTTAATTCTTTCAGAAATATGCCCAAGAGTGGTACACCTGGGTCAAATGGTGTTCCTATTTTAAGCCTTTCGAGGAGTCTCCATACTGATTTCCATAATGGTTGCACTAGTTTACATTCCCTCCATCTTTATCCACATTGATTTTTGTATTCTTAATTATTCTAGCTATTCTACTGGGGTGAGATAAAGCCTCAGTGCACTTTTAATTTGCATTTCTCTGATGGCCCAAGACATTGAACTTACGTTACAGCAAATTGAGATTGCTGCAGGATACAAGCAGTAAGCTCCTCTCCTTAAATGGCTGTAGACGAGCACAGGTGTAGAACTCACGCATGTGGCAGATATAATAATACAATATTCCTAACAGCTGGTCCCTTCTAAGTTCATTTGGGGAGCACCAGCTAAGGAGAGAATAAAGGAGTAAGGCTCTGGAGGACAACATGGCTGACTGACTCCCTTGCTGATCTCACAGGAGCTCTAACACCAGGGCCACAGCCCATGACAAAGGAAACACTGCCCCTCTAGAAATGGCTCTGCACTCTCTGGGGAGTGCATCAGTGGCTGTGTGCAGCTCATGCGGAAACAGTGCTGGAAACACTGGCCCGTGCTCAGAGACCTACATTACTGCAGCAGAGAGTTATGAGCGCAGGACCTGACCCCCTAGTGCGATGACCTTCGTTCTAGTTTCAGCTCTGCTCTGACAACTTCTATAATCTTCAGAAAGTTATTTAATCTCTTTAATCCCCTTTGGGCCTCAGTGAGTTCACTTTTTTAAAAAATACATAAAAGAATATCTGAGGAACAAGGTAGAGGTGAGGGGTGTTGTCTTCCTCAAGCTTTAGTATTTGGTTATTTTCCATTCAAATTCTGAGAAATTCCACCCATGAAATTCCACCGCATTTAGCCCATAGCTTCTCAGGCAACTTTCAGTGACACACAAAGGATAAACAGCAACTACATCAGGGGGTAAAATCCCACCTAAACAGGGTACATGTGTTTTGTACAGGTGAGTTGAGGAAATGGCAAATGAATTTCCTACTATTCCTTGAGTTTATAGCAAAGAATGCCTCTTCTAAATGTTTCATCGTTTTGTAGGACATATTGTGCCCCTGGAGTATTTTGTCCATGAGGAAACTTACTTAGACTTATAAATATCTATTTTAACTTCAATGAAGAGTACTGATCAGGAAAAATAATTGCCTTAACGATCCTAAAGTCCTTGTTTAACTATTGCTATATAAAGCCCCACTTGTCTCCACTCTTTAGGAGCTAGCATCTAATCATAATATTCACTTCATAAATACATGGTATATTCACTTAAATATATAGCACTTTCAGGCTTAATGATGGTGTTCAGGTTTTTCTACACCCTGCTGCATCTGCAGCTCTGTGATTTGATGGTTTCTCCTTTGTAAATACTTATATAGGAAAAGGACTCTGTGAAAATAACATTACCCTCACTGTAAAGTGTCAGGAAATAAAGGATCAAAGATGGGTCACAGCCCAACTGTTTATTTCTATTTTGGTGATGTTTTATTATCTTCCTGTAGGCCCTGCAGTATTATTGTTTAACTGCTTCTGAGCATTTCTTATAGACTATCCTATGTATCTCCTGTGTTACTTGACTTGGTTGAAAGAAACTCTCCCAAAATCAGTTTCCACAGAACAAAATGATAAACCTTAAGCTGTGCTTTTCTTTCTCAACCTATGTCTCAGTGGGCATTACTTAAATGTTTCGGTTTGCTCTTAAATGAGATATTAAATTATTTCTTTACATGATTTTTATGAGAAAATAATGTTCCAGATCATTTTCTAACCATGGCTTAATAGTTGCAGACTCATAGAAATGCTGTTTTGCCACCAGCATCTGGTCAATGACTTACTGTTTATTTCCAGATATACCATCATATCAAGCACAGTTCTAAATGATAAAAAGCAGATTGCATCTATTCTTCTTCAATAAAAGCAAATTCTACTTCTTGTTCAGTAATCATCTTAAAAGAGCTGAAACACAATCATTAAAAGTAAAGTAGTCATTTTTATCATTTACATTTCCACAGATTAATGTTAATTACACTTCAATGGAAATGTCTCTACAGAGAGTTTCTTTGAAAATATATTATCCATGAGGTTTTTTGTTATGGCTTTATTTGGATAATCAGAAGGTTATTAAAAAAAAAAGAGTACACTTTTCAATGTAATTATAGTAATGACTCAATAATTTAATCTGAGAGTTTAGTTTTACCAAAGCAACAAGAAATAAATTCAAGTTTATTTGACTCTGTGACCCTCACTGTCATTGTTAATTGTCCTTAGTTCTTTTTAAAAGGGAAACAGAAGATTCTGTGGACTTTCAGCTTCTGTGGACAGCTGTATGCTGAAAGGGCCAAATTGAGGGAGGAGACCACTGAAAACTGAGCAAAGAGAAAAATAGTAACCTTCGCCAACAATCTGAGATTTCAGCTGATTTCTAAAACTTTCCCCTTTGTTCTGAGATTCATGGCTATCATGTCAGTTTTGAACATTTTATGACTAATACCCTGAAGTCCATGATCTTTTATTTTAAACTGTAGTAACAGAATTCAAGCTACTGAACTTGCTGATTATTCTGCAATTTTCAGAAATTCGATTATTCATAAAGGTCATATTTTAAGGGAAAAGTAGTGTAAATTTTATAGTGCTCATAATATTTGACCAGCCCAAGTTCTCATTTACCCCTGAGAGGGAGGCAAGGATTTTACCACCTCACAGATGGAAAAGTCTGGAGCAGTCAGAGGGGGTAGTTCACTGTTTTACCAAAGATCACACCATCTGTGGCAGAACTGGGACTAGAAAGCCAAGATGGTTTCCTCACTTGTGTATTTTTCCAACAGATTCCCAGGATTTGGGTTTATAATCTTCTTTTGACATATTTTAGTGGACATTTAATGATAAGAAAAGCATATGCCATCTGATAAACAAAGGCTACGACTGCTATGCTCAGACAATCAAATCATTTCAATGTTTATGAACCTCCATTCTCCTCTGCTCCCTGCAGAAAAGGGAGGTATTTAATACCAATTAAAGATGCATTTAATACCTTTCGCTGATACTGAGCCATCTGCTACCAGTTCTGTTCAACTCACATTTCTAGAACAGATCTTTAAAGCCCAAAGTGTGCACCACTTGTGTTCATTCTCTAGTTTCCTAAAAATGTAGACTGTCTGCCACAATATATCACAGTACAAGACATTATTTACCAAGCTAGGTTATCTATGGAAAAAATAAGAATACAAAACTTCTGATTTCAAAAAGATAATGAGCGGGGAAGTTTGGAAAACTCTGAAAAGATGAGAAGGGAACTTAGTCTGTGGAACTAATTGAGAAAATGATAAGATGAAAAACAAATTTCTTCATCCTAGTATGCTTATATTGATTTCTTCTTATAACTATGTTTTTCATTGAATCATCTGTGCCTTCCTTTTCTCATTTGTTCATTTTACTCTAACATTCTTTTACAGCTGTCATCCTGCATTGCTTCTTTCTTGCTACTAGCATTTGTTCTTTTATTATCAATTAGAGACAACTTAGTAGAAAGGGAATGCTTTGTCTAATTGTTTAAGGTTGAAACTGATCTCAAGCCCCCCTCCCTACCTATTTGGTACCCTACACTTCAGGAAATACACTGACACACCTCTCTATGGGGGCCTGTAAGTTGTGCCCTCCCAAACACATACTAAAACTTAATTCCACTGTAACTATCTTAAGAGGTGGGAATTTTAACAGATTTTTAGGCCTAGGGACACTTAATGTCATCACTGGACTAAAGCTATTATCAGAGGCTCCTGATAAAAGGCCAAGTTTCTCCTCCACCTCCTCCTCCTCATCATCCTTCTATTCGTCCTATTCATCTTCTTCCTTTCTTCTTCTCTCTCTTCTTTTTCACCTCTTCTCCTTTTTCTCTCCATCCCATACACATCTTCTTTGCTCCTCTGCCTTCAACAGTGATATGACACAGCAGGATTATTTTGGCCAGCAGCTGGCACCCTGATTTTGGCCATTCTGTGCTCCAGAACTGTGAGAAAATTAATTTCCAGTCATTATAAATTACCCAGTTTAGGTATACGGTGATAGCAACCCAATCAGACTAACACATGTGGAGAGAGCCGCAGGACCAGGGAAGAAAGGTCCCAGTTGCACAAAAGATGGGAAGAAAAGAGAGTCCTCAGGTACTGCCTGATATGATTCCTATTCATAACCCTTAAGTCCTCAGAAGAGTTGTTAGAACTTAGGCTGTGTTCAAAATCATAGAAATTTGGGGGGAAAAACTGAGGAAAAGACTAAACTTTCTTCCAAAACTCACGTTGCCAAAATGGAGCCCACTCTGTATGGCTGGCGTAGGAGTGGAAAGGCAGACAGAGTATCGTAAAGAACTAACCCAAGGAGGCTTCTGGGCTGCATCACACAGGCTGCAGAACTGAATTCGAGTCAGGTGCAACCAGACTGCCAAGAAATGGAGACCTCAAGAAAATACATCTCAAAGTACTCAGGGATCCCCATGTTCCCATCTTCTGTGCCTTCTAACTGTTCCTCTCACAAGCCCTTGATAATTACAGTGGCCCTTGGCTACCTCACCCATCCAACCCACAAGATCTGGCAACAAGGTCAAGATATTTGGACCAAAGATACTTGGTAAAGGGGACTCAATCTAAACTTTCCCAATGCCCTAAAAAGAATGAAAGTTATCCCTAAATAAATGAAAAGGGGGGAAATGGGATTAAATGGACTAGAGATCTGCTTAGAATCATTTATATTAAGTCACAGGGTGAGAGTTCAGCAGTTGCTAGGGGCAAGAAGAAATCAGAGCACACAGGCAATGTGCAGCTTCCTGTTGTAAAGAAAATATATCCAAAGGACAGGTCAGGTGATTGTGCAGAGGAGAACAAATGGATCAGAAACACACAGCAGTGTGCCCGGTCGGCCTTCTTTCTGACATGTCTTCGGCTCTTTCCTACAAGTCGTCAAGTGTTACTCTGGGTGGTAAATTGCCAGTGCAAGCTGCACATTTTAAGCAGTGGAGTGGTTAAATACACCAGATGATGAGAGCTCAAAATTTCCCCTTAGAAAATGAGCAGTTTGTTTATTTCCATTGCTACTGCTAATCACAGAAGGAAAGAATATTTGCGAACAGTTCAATTTTAAAATAAGATACATTATACCTACTCACTTTTCTATGACTGTGCCCATATGTTACACAATAAAAAGGGTATGTTGGCCTGAATCTGCATTATTGTACACACATTTAAATTATCATCTTCCTTGAGAGTTTTGTTAAACTATTCCTACAGGATAGTTGGGTGTTCAAAGTCAAGTATAAACATAACCATATTTTCTTTCATACAGAAAGACAGGGCTACTGGATTTTCTGTCCATCTTTTAAATTGAGCCCACTTAGCAGACATTCTTTGACCATTCATACATGTAAGGAGGCCAGACTTGGTGGTGCACACCTGTAATTCCAGCACTTGGGAAACTGAGACAGGAGGGTTGCAGTGAGTTCAGTGACAGCCTGGGCTATGTAGTGAGTTCAAGGCAAAAGAAAGAAGAAAGAAGGAAAGAAAGAAAGAAAGGAAGGAAGGAAGAAAGAAAGAAAGAAAGAAAGAAAGAAAGAAAGAAAGAAAGAAAGACATGTGTAAGGAGTTCTGCTCAGTGCTATAGAGGCTTTCCCAGACTTATATAATGTTAATAATCACCTATAGCACTTGCTTTAAAAAATTATTGAGGCCTAATATAAACTTACTAAATCAGAATTCCCAGGTAACAAAAGCTCCACATTATTCTCATCTCCAGGGAATTTGGGAAACACTACTATGGAAAACAGAAACATGAGCAAAGTTCAGTCATTTCACTCCAGTAATTCCAGAGTGGAAAGAATAAGATAAGTGAGAAAAAGGGGGTGACACTGGGCAGAGGAGAGAAAGCTCACATATGATTGAGAGAAGGGTAGTTAGGAGGAAAGACATTTCATGTGAGTTGATGGATTTCACCCAACAGAAACTGTGATGTGTGGATAGACAGCAGCAGGTATGGATGCAGGAAAGTGTGTATGTGCTTGGGAAATGGGGAGATGCTCAACCGCATACAACTACGGGAAACAAGTTTAGCATAGACAGTGGTAGTCCTTCATCCACAGAGGATGTGTTCTAAGACCCCCAGTGGATATCTGAAGCCCCAGTGGAAATACTGAACCCTATATATGCTATGGTTTTCCTATATATGTGTATCTCAGAAAAAGTTTAATTTATAAATTAGGTGCAGTAAGAGGTTAACAACAATAATGAATAATAAAATGGAGCAGTCATAGAAAGTATTGTAATAACAATTACTTATAACTTTCAACTTTTTGTGGAATTTTCCTCTTTAACACTTTCAATCTGCAGTGAACCATAGGTAACTGGTAAGAGGGGACTTGACCGTGGGACAAAAGAGGTACATAGAGGACATGCTGCAGAGGTCTTAAATGCCAAGAGTAGCAATGTGATTATGCAAGATGGTAATATGCCTAAATCTGTTCCTTAGAAACATTAACCTGCCAGAGGTAACTAGAACAGTTTGAATTAATTCTGAATAGTAGGTCAGAAGCCCCAAAAGTATCTCATTTCAAAGGACCAGAGGACAGGTAATGACAGGTGGTAACAATGAACAAGAGAGGCCACCACTTATGTGAGGTCCCTGAAGAAAGCTTTGTTCATCATCTTCACTGTCCTAATTCTTTAAAATATGCAAATGTATTCAATATTGACTCAACAAATGTTCAGTGAGCACTTACTTGTCCTCTACGTACACACCTTGTAAGATCCTGGGGTGCCAGCTTTCAACACATTGCTAACAGGCTAATGTGACTGACAAAGGGTAACTCAGCAGCCACAGGAAGCAGGGGCAATGACTGGGAGATTGAAAGCAATTACTTTGTAACATTCGTCTGGTAAATGGACTGCAGGGGTATTTCTACACTTTGAGCTCCAGAAAGGAGAATGTCTTACTCTTTTCATTGGACATATTAGTCTCAATTCATTGAAGCCGAAAGTTAAGAGAGAAGACTTAGCAGACAGGACCTTGGAGAATGCCTGTGCGGTTTGTTGTGTCCCTGGACAGGAATCTACTGTCCTCAGACACAAGTTTAAAAGGACTGTTGCTTACCTTATCTCCCTACTTTGTATTACCACAATTTAAACTCTGTGTTTAAATTTCATGATCCAGATATTTTCTGAACTGTACATGAATGGGTACTTCATCCTGATCTTAAAACAAACGAAAAAATTGATGGGCTGAGAACTGATCAGGATCTAACTACAATAGAAAATATTAAACATACAAAAAAATGTCTATTGTGGGTATAAACAGACACAGACACACACATATTCACAAAACCTACACATCCATTAACTGTATCCTATATTCTAACATACTTATACAAGGGTAGGGTGGCAATTACCAATCTCTGATTTGAGTGGCCCTAGTAAATCCTATAGTTGGAAGTAGTCCTGAACCTGAAAAAAAAAAAACAACAAGCTAAGAATTCCACTTTGCTCCACAGTCTCTGTGTCTGTCATTCCATTCAACTCACCATTGCCTCCTCTCCACACCACACCAGAACAGCTCCCTGCTGGTACAGACTTGGGATTTTCTTTTATCATGACTGACCAGCTGAGGGCTTCAGCTCCGTGGCAGAGCACTACCAAGCACAAGCAAAGACCCTCAGCACCACAAAATAACAATACTACTACTACTAATAATAATAACAGCTCCAGCAGTCTGGAGGCAGAACAAGATCTCCAACGTCATCTCCTCATAGATATACCCAGTTAAATGGCTCTTCAAGCCCAAAATGCATTCAGAAGACCTAAGAAAATCAGGTGAGAAAGCACAGTACTGACTGTTGGTATAACAAAATAAAGAGATGCATTGAAGACAGCAGGAAAAAATTCCCCATGTTGCCCCCCCCCCAACTCTCCACAGCCCACTGTAAAGAGCCCCAGCCCTCTCGAGGGAGAGGGAAGGAGTTAAATCCAGAGCTGGTCAAGGCCCCACCGTCTCTACCAGACCAATGCCTGCAACTGAATGTCTGGATCAGCCTTAGGCCAAGAAACCCACAGACTCCACCACCCCTCCAAGCAGCAGGAAGCAGGACTCCACTAAGAGTCCAGTGCCAAGGCCACCTCAGTGAGATCAGTTCCCCAGTAGAAACAGAAGGCCCCAAATGTAGGCTCACAGGTGGAGTTTTTAAATGGCCCTGTCCTGGCATAGACCTGTTCACCCATGGCCGGACTCAAGTTCCAGTGTACATCACTGTCAGCCTCCCCTTCTCCTGAGACAATGTAGGCTCCTGAAGCAGGGAGACACAGGTGCAACCCAGCTTAGCACCAGCCTCAGTGGCCATGGAACGGTCTCATCCAATCTCGGTCACCATAATGATCACCAGGCCAGTGGCAGATGAGATTTAGAATTTCCCTCATGTTATTAATTTTTCACCCAAGATGAGTCAGTTTTTCCCTCTTGGAATTGTAGGTCAATAAGCGAGACCAAACACTGGTCGAGCAGCAAAGAAAGTTTTATTACTGGCCAAAGAAGAGAAGCTGGGACATATTGTTCTTAGATCAGCTTCTCAAACTGTGGAGACTGACAAGGTCATAGATACAGTATGAGCAAAATGAAGAGAATGGGTAAGCTGACAGGGAGCACAAATATTCACGTGGCTCCTAGGAATGAGTAGAGATTTTCTAAGAATTTGCGTGTTGCCTCTTTTGGTTTCTCTTATGATCCCTTCATATCATTGTCTTAGTGATTTCAACTGTGATGCACTGAAGAGAGGTGAAAATATTACTAGGAAAAGGTAAAATGAGGTTGTAATGAACCTAAAAGTGACTCGCTGGGCATCATGGTTCTCACTGTAGGTGAAAGTGGCCTGGTCCAGTTGTATCCTGTACTGTTCATGGCAGCTGAGAAGGTAGTTGTCACATTTCTTTATTTCCAGAGTACAGAAAGCATGGCTAGGGTATTGTGTAAGTTTTCCCTACAGAATAAGCGTGGATAGGCACAGCTATTCCTGCAGGATGAATATGATCATAAGTATGGTGATAAGAAATCTGACATTTTTCAATGATGCTGGCACCAGAGACTCAGTGGGAGTGACTCTTGCTTTTTGCCTGCATCACTGCCAGCTATGGGAAGGGATTTGGAAAACTCCTGAGGCTACACAGCTCCTAGAGTGTGACACTCAAGTGAGACCCAGCTCAGCATCACAAGACTGCCTTCAACGACACTGCTCCAACATTGGGCAGCACAGCACAGTGCAAGACTTTATTTGCTGGGGGTAGGGCAGGGCAGTAAGTACAAAAACATCCCCTGGAACTTACAAGTAGGTTTGTGAAACCTAACACTGAGTAGATATGAATGGCCCCCATCCCTATTGGTAGAGCTCTGGAATAGCTCCAGTGCCAGGGGAAGACATGCAGCCCCAGTTTATTGGATTTCTAGTCCACTGACCATAACTGTGGCTGGTGCAGAGGTCTGGGGCCACAAATTCACCCTAGCAAAAGAAAGCCCACAACAGTGTGGTTCCTGGCTCTATTCTAGTATTATTCTGGTCTTGACAGGCTATGGGCTTGAGGTATGGCAAAGCTTAGAGTCACTGGAAGCCATAGGTGATTTGTTGGCTCATGGTATCTTTGCCCAGACCTGTATTCAATCCTGAAGTTTCTGACCATTGTCAAATCTTCAGGCCCAACCCCAGCTCCAGAGAAAGGCTTGTGAGGAAAGACTGCTTTTTCTATGTACTCTCCTGGCTCTTTATCAGAAACACAAGTTATGTTTGAGACAAACCTGGACTTGGATTGTCATCTAGTATTGAAACAATAACAACATTCTAACAGCAACTCACAGTGAATCTGGATCTGGACACCATGCAGTGCTGGAATAGTGGAACTGACTGCAATCTCAGAGAAAATGAGCAACCTGCTTAGAATTTCTAGAAAGCAAGATACAAACAAAGGCATATTGGAAAAAGTGACCCTCAAGGCCTGTTTTTTTTTAATCTGGGTGTCTCTCCAAAGCCTTGTGTGCTCATAGGTGGGCTTTGTGTAAATGATTGGATCATAGGGGAGTGATACTCATCAGTGCATTGGTCCTCTGCCGAGTTTACAGCTAAATGTGTTGCTGGGAAGTGAGCCTGGCCAAAGGAGGTGGGTCACTGCAGGCACAGCCTGGAAGGGTGTATCTCCCTCTCCCTCCCTTAGTATAACTCTCTTTCTTTCCTGACTGCCATGCCATGAGCAAGCCTTCTCTGCCATGCTGCTCTGCCATGTTGCCCTGCCCTGGAGCCAGCCAATTATGGGCTAAAACCTCTACAAACTGTGAGCCAAAATAAACCTTTCCTCCTTTAAATTATGTGTCACAGGTATAATATTTCGTCCCAGTAACAAGAAAGTAACTAAAATAGTGCCCAAATGATATCGCATACCAACAAACATTGAAAGCTTCCAGGAAACCATGACACCTCTTAAAAGTCAAAACAAGGTACCAGAAACTAATGAGGCAGTAATAAGTATGGGAGGATGTTCACATAGATGATTGAAAACATCTATCCCAAGGAAATTTGATGTACTTAAACAGTTATAAATACATTAACAGAAACTTAAGCAATTTTAAAAATCAAACAAATCCTTGAGTTCAAAACTACACCTGGAGAAATTAGAATCAGAACAGAAGATATCAATAACAGGGAAGATCAAAAAGAAGAATTAATGAAATTGAAAACAGTTTATTTGAAAGTACACAGTTGGAGAAGCAAAAAGAGTGAAGAAGAAGGCATGTGGGAATTTTAGGATAATTCTAAAAGAGCAAATGTTCAAGTTATTGGGGTTCATAAAGGACTTGAAAATGCCAAATAGGTATACAAAAAATAATAATAGAAAACCTCCAAATAGGTATACAAAAAATAAAAATAGAAAACCTCCCAATCTAGAGAAGGATACAAATATTCAAATACATGAAAGCCAAAGGTCACTAGTCAAATTTAACCCATCCCAGTCGACCCCAAGGTATCTTCTAATCAAGCTTTCAAAGGTGAAAAGATAAAAAGAAAATTCTCAAGGCTGAAAAAGAAAAGACATACAAATAACACATAAGAGCGTCACGACCCACTTGTAAGCTGACCTCAGAGCAGAAACCCTACAAGCAAGGCAAAAGTGGCATGAGATTTTCACAGTACTGAAGAGAAAATTTTAGCCAGCAAAGCAATTTTTATTCAGAAGTGAAGGAAAGATAAAAGGAATTTTCAAACAAAACAAAACAAGCAAACAAAAACCAAGAGAATGTATCTTTAGACTTGTTCAGAAAAAAATGTTAAACATTCTTCAAAGTGAAAGAAAGAGATATTAATAAACAAAAAGAAAACATAAAAGTCTAAAACTCACTGGTAAAGAGTCATTATTACAGACATTTCAGAATCTTCTAGTATTGTAAAACTGTTGCTTAAACCATTCATATCTTCAGCATGAACACTAAACAAAACAAAAATAATAACTACATCATTTTAGAAAGAGACAATACAGAAAGATGTAAAATCAAATATCAAAAACTCAAAACTATAAAGAGGAGTAGAACACATTTATAGAGTTTTCTTACTTTATCTTACTCTATTTGTCTCTGTTTCTGTCTTTATAATCATGTTAAGTTTCTATTATTTCAGAATAGTTGTATAATCAAAGGATGTTTTTGTAAGCCTTATAGTATTCCCAAAGCAAAACTCTATAGTGGACAAACCAAAAATATTGAGCAAGGAATCAAAACACACTGCTAGAGTAAATCACTTAACCATAAAGGAAAACTGTAAGAGAAGGACAGAGAGAGAGAGAGAGAGAGAGAGAGAGAGAGAGAGAGAGAGAGAGAAATAGTAACAAAACAAGTTGTATAATAATTCTAGTAAGATCCCACTTATCAATAATTATCTTGACTATAAATAGAATAAATTCTCCCATTAAAAGACATTAAAAAGTGACTGAATAGATTCCAAAACAAGAACCAAACAGACATTGCTAAGAAGACACTCATTTCATCTCTAATGTCACACATACACTGAAAAGGAAAGGTATGTAGGTAATCTTTCCCACCACTTGGACAAAATATCTGACATACACAATTTAAAGGAGGATACGGTTTATTTGGCTTACAGTTTCAGGAGCTTCAGTCCATGGTCAACCATTTCAATTGCTCCTGGTCTGAGGTAAGGCAGAACATCATTGCAGAAGGGAATGGTGGAGCCAAGGTGCTCACTTCATGGCAGCTGGGAAGCACAGCCCAAGGGAAGAGCACTCACAAAAGATATGCTTTGAAAAGGCATATCCCCTGTGACCCACCCCCTCCTACTGGGCCTACCTCCTAACCTCACATAGCTGTGATGCATCCATGAGCACAGTGCCCCTGATGACTCAGTAACCTCTCCAGTACATTTTAATCCCATCGGAGTGACAAGTAAGGTTAACTGGCACAAATGCAGTAAGACATCCCATGCAGATAGAACCCAGAAAGAAAGCAGGGGTTACCATACTTATGTCAGAGAAAGCAGAGTTTAAATAAAAGGCAATAAGAGACAAGAAAGGTCATTGAAATAACAATGAAAAGGAGTCAATTCAGTAAGGGAAATAATATGTATAAATATATATGCACCTAATATTGGAATACCTAAGTACATAAAGCTAATATTAATAGACCTAAGGGAGAGATCAACTCCAATATGATAATAATTTAGGGATTTAATACCCATCTTTCAGAAATAGGCAGATCATCTGAACAGAAAATCAAAGAAACAGCGAAGTTAAATGACATTCCAAATCAAATGCACCCAGCAGATGCTATAAAACATTTCATTCAACAGCTGCCCAATGGTGACTTTCCCATCAGCACAAGGAACATGCCCCAATATAGATTATATGACAGACCACAAAATAAGTCTCAACAAATTTTTAAAAAGTTAAATCATATCAAGTAACTTACTACAATACAATCAAATTAGAAATCAACTACAAGAAAACTTTGGGCACTATACAAATACATAAAAATTAAACATTATTTTTTAAAATTAAAATTATTTTTGAATTGATCAAGGAAGAAGTCAAGAAAGACATTTTAAAATTTTGTGAAAAAAAAATGAAAATGGACCTTCCCTGGGAAAGCCAAGGCAGGAGAATCTCCACAATTTCAAGGCCAGCCTAAACTACATAGCAAGACCCTGTCTCAAAATGAATAAATAAATAAAACAAAAACACCACATGTGGACTCTAAAAAAAGATCATATCACAGAAGTCAAGAGCAGAATAGTGGTTACCAGAGGCCAGAAAGAGAAGGAGAGGAAGGATGGGGAGAGGTTGGTCAGTGTGTGTTGAGTTACATTTAGGGAAGAGTGAGCAGTTCCAGGGTGCTGCTGCTCAGAAGCGTGGCAGCAGCCAATAGTAATGGACTGTGTATTTCAAAAAGCTAGAAGAAAGGATTGCCAGTGTTCACCATAAAGAAATGATAAGTGTCTGCTAGATAAATACATGCAACCTGACTTAAGTGTATACATATATCAAAACACTACATCGGCCCTCAATAGGTATGATTTTTATTTTTTACATATCATTTAAAAATAAATTTACAAAATAAAAATGAACACTCTATACTGTCATGTGTGTCTTTATCCTGGCACAGTTTTCTCATCAGATAACAAGAATCTTCAGCCCCAGAAGTTACCACCTTATAGGTGCCCCTGTGTCTACTACAGTGGCAGTTAGAAAAGCCCAACTGACACCTTGCCATGAAATGCTGTTGAAACTGTTCTTTGTTATCTTCTGCATTAGCACTGCAGGCAAGGAAAAGCTGAGTAAAAAAAAAATTAAAGTATATTTCATAACTCTATCAGATGGAATAAAACACTCTGATGTATTTCTAATGCAGTATTTCAATATTAGAACTTTTCCCTCTATTTTTCTCTTTCATTTATATTTTTATTAAAAAGCAACTATATCTTTTCAGTGAATGTGTGTGTGTGTGTGTGTGTGTGTGTGTGTGTGTGTGTTTAAGAACCATTTTGTCTTCATAGGGATGTGTATTGATTTTTGTTTAAGTATTCTCTAAACTTATGGAAGAATAACAAGAAATCAATAGTGTGATTGTCTGTGGAGCGGAAAGCCAGGCAGATGGAAGACAGAAGGGAAGAGAGGCTTTTTGCTTCACACCTCCTGTGTCTTGACCTATGAACCATATAAATATATTTCTGAATCAAAAATTAAATTAAAAACCATCTAATTTAGGTATAATGAGGAAAAAAATTCATTCTATTGCAGGCATCATTAACTATAGAATCATCTTATGGTGATCAGAGGAGATTGGCTCCAGGAACCCTGTGGATATCAAAATATATAGTCACTCAAGTCACTCATATAAAATAGTACAGTATTTGCATATAACACATCCTCTCATGTACTATCATCTCTAGATTATGTATAATATTAACAATATAAATGCTACATAAATAGCTGGGATATTGTATTGCTTAGAGAATGATGACAAGAATAGTATATACATGTTCAGTATAAAATAATTTTTTTCATATATTTTCAATCTCGTTGAATCCATGGATATGGAATCCATGGATGATATATGCCAGGCACTGCACTATATGTATGGACACAGATATAAATAAAGACATGGCTGGTGTCAAGTAACTCACACTGACTTGGATTTGAATATGTTGCTTCCATAAAGCTTTTTATTACTTGAAAACCAGTGAAGGAAACCCCTCAGGGAATTCTGATATCACTGATAAATGAAGAAGTATCCATGCTTCCTCCTCAAAGCTAAGTTACCTGATAAAGACAACCAAATTTTGCAAAATTAAGGTAGACACTGTATAATTGAAGAGGCAGCTAGAAATGCATATAAGGGCCTGGCCCTAGGAATCAGAAGAGATTCGAGTTTAGCTTTCAACTTCATCCCTCACTGTCATCTTGGGTAAGTTACTTAACATTTCTAAGCCTCACAATGTCTACAGAATGAGATTCTAACGATAGCTGTATCATAAAGTTATTTTGAAGATTAAATTTTAAATGTATGCAGAGCATTTTATAGATATTATTATCTGGAGAGGAATCCTGGATTTTCAACAATGAAACCAGCCTACTGAAACCTCTTGCAAAGGTTTTTGTTAAAGAAAATTGGATTCAATTTCAGCTGGCATATTCCTCTCTAAGGTTTTTTTTTTTTTTTCCCTCATACATCTCCTGCTCCCCAAAACGAACATTTGGCTGAAAGCTTAGCCAGAATACAGAATGGCTCCCAAGGAGAGTGGGCACCTTCCAAAAATCCATGATAAATATCCTTCGGCTATGCAACTCCACAGGCTTAAATCGTACTTTGTAGCCAGGGCCTAGGGCATTAACCCTCTTGGCAGTTTCCAGTAACACACTGTGCAGAAATCAATTTCTTTGGAAAAATATATCACACATTGGAGAGGTTAAAATCCATGGATTTTATGTGTATTCTGCACAGGTGTTTTTTCACATTTTTAAGCTTTACATTAAAAGAAGTCCATGGTGACATGAAATAAAAGATGGATACAGTTTAAACACATCCCAAAAAAAGCATACTAGAAAAAGAACATAAGAGGAAGAAAGGTCACATGACAAATAGAAAAAAAAATATTTGCCACGTATGTAACATCCCAAGCTAATTTTGCTAATGTACAAAGAGCTCCCACAAATTCAGAAAAATATTCTAGTAGAAAAATAACCAGAGTCTAAACTGACAGCTCACAAGAAATACAAATAGCACCCTTCACCCCCAGGAAGTCTCCCAGAAAGCAGCATCTCAGGCTGTCTCTTTGGGACCCGAAACTCTCGGACCCGCAGAGTGGCCCGGACTGTTTGGATTGGGAATATTGTGGAGACTGGCATCTTGGCCAGGTCTGTTTGGGACCAGGAACTTTTCAGAAACCAACATTCTGGCCTGACTCTTTGGGACCTGTAGGCCCTTCACTCGCAGGGAACCTCCTGGAGACCTGCCTGGGACAAGGCAAGGAGGCCTGGCCTGCCTGAGATTCCACAGGCTCCGGGGTGGCCACACCCAGCATTCGCCTTACAACTTAGGGAGCCAGGAGCCCACAGAGGGGAGTTAGGA